>PISX010022591.1:0-31419 GCA_004024625.1 Mellivora capensis
AGTAATTTTAAAAAAAGGGAAAAAAGCAAGATGGCTGAGAACTTACCATCCTGGAGAGAGATTTGGATATCTAGGCTCATGAAGTTCATGAATCACCAATAAAAATCAACTCAAAGACATCCTCTGCAAGGCATATTGCAAAAAAGTTGTCGACAATCAAAAACAAATAGAAAACCTTAAAAGCAGTTAGAGGGGGAAAGAAAGCTTTTAACTTACAAGAGAACTCCTATAAGGCTGTTAACACATTAAGTAATTATTTGAATGATCTCTACACCCAATGTGGGGCTTGAGCTTATAACCCTGAGATTAAGAGTTGCATGCTCTTCCAACTGTGCCAGCCAGGCACCCCAAAGATATTTACAGATTTCACAGCAGAACTATTACAGACCAGGAGAGTTTAAGATGGCATATTTAAAGTGCTGAAAGGAAAAAAAAATGTCAAAAAGGAATATTTTACTCTGCAAAGCTTTATTTCAAAAATAAAGGAGAGTTAAAGACTTTCTCAGACAAATACAGCCTGAGGAAAATTCATTACCACTTGACCTATATGACAAATAATATTAAGAGGAGTCCTTCACGTTAAAATAAGACTAATGAGAAACATAACATTATATGAAAATACATGGCACAAAGGTAAAGGTAAGAATATACTCAATTAAGAATTCCATTACTGTAATGTGCAATGTTAAACACTTAAATAGCATAAATATTAAAGGACAAGAATATTACAAAATAACCATAGTTACAATAGTATGTTTGTGAATAAACAGTATGATTAGAGCTAAACGATGACATCAAAAACATAAAAGGAGTAGGGTAGAGCCTTGCTATGCAACTTAAGTTGTTATTAACATAAAACAGACTGTTATATTTGTAAGATGCATAAAAAAATATTCCATGGAAGTGGTAACCAACAGAGAGCAGAGGTAGCTACACATATATATATATATATATATATATATATATATATATATATATGCTATGTAAAATAGACTTTAGTCAAAAACAGTAACAAGAGACAAGAAAAGGTCATGATGTAATGATAAAGGGGGCAATACATAAAAAATATAGCCAATTGTAAATATATAGGTAGTCAACATCAGAGCAAACAAATATGTTAAGCAAATATTAACAATATGAAGGGAGAAATAGACAACCATCTTTAATAATAGATACCCCATTTTCAACAATGTATCATCCAGAAAAAAAAAAGGCAATAAAGAAACATTGGATTTGAACCACATTTTAGACCAAAAGGAACTAACAAACATGCACAGAACCTCTCATCCAGCAGCAGCACAATACATTCTTTTCAGGCAAACATGAAATATTTTCCAGGATACATTCACATCATAGGTCACAAAAAGAGTGTTAGCAAATGTAAAAAGACTGAAGTCATACCAAGTCTCTTTTCTAAATCTCAATGATGTGAAACTAAAAATCATTAACAGGAGGAGAGGTAGAAAATATACTGATATGTGAAGAAGGAATAACATGCTCCAGAACAACCAACAGGCCTGGGAAAAAAATTTTAAAAATATATTGAAACAAACAAACATGGAAACTTAACATTCAAAATTTGGAAATTCAGCAAAATATGAGCTAAGAGGGAAGTTTACAATGATACACACTCACACTAAGCAAAACAAAAGAACTCAACTTAATTTTATACCCCAAGGAACTAAAAAAATAACTAAGACTAATGTTGGCAAAAGTAAGGATATAACAAAGATCAGAACATAAATAAATAAAAGAGACAAAAAAACTACATAAGAGAAAAGATCAGTAAAACTGAGAGCTAGTTTCTTGAAAATATTTCAATAATTGACAAAACTAACTTTATCTAGACTAACCAAGAAAAAAGAGAGGACTTCAATAAGTAAAATCAGCAATGAAAGAAGAGCTATTACAATTGCTACTGCAGAAACACAAAAGATCATGAGAGTCTAGTATGAATATGCATACACTAACAAATTGAGTGACCTTGAAGAAATGGATAAATTCCTAACAACACACAACCTATCAAGATCAATTAAGATGATACAGAAAATATGAACAGACCAATAATGAACAAGGACATTTAATCAGTTACTAAAACCTCCCAACAAAAGCAAGCCCCTGACTATATGGTTTCAGTAGTGAATTTTACTAAACATTTAAAGAAGAAATAATTCCAATCCTCAAAAAGTAAGTGCCAATTCTTTTGAACTTATTTTAAAACATTGAAGAAGAGGGAATACTCCTAAATGCTTTTTATGAAGCCAGTAACAGTATGACAGCAAAGCCAGATAAGGACATTATAAGAAAACTACTACACAATATCTGTGATGAATATAGATAGAAAAATTCTCAAAAAGTTACCTGTAAACTGAATTCAACAACACATGAAAAGGATCATGCAACATCATCAAGCAGATTTTTTCCAGGAATGCAAGGTTAAGTCAACATATGTAAATCAATAAATGTGAAAAACCATATTAATAGAATGAAAGATAAAAATCATGTAAATCATCTCAATAAACAGAAAAACCATTTGACAAAAGACAACATCCTTTTAATATAAAAACACTCAACATATTGAGTGCAGTAGGAACATTCTTCCACATAATGAAGACCACATATGACAATCTCAAAGCTAACATCATACTCACTGATGAAAAGGTCAAAAGCTTTTCAACTAAGGTCAGGAACAAGACAAGTGTGCCCACTCTTACCACTGCTACTCAGTACAATACTAGAAGTGCTGTCCAGAACAATCAGGAAAGAAAAAGAAAAAAAACCATCCAAATTAGAAAGAGAAAAGTAAAATTGTCCTTGTTTGCAAATACACAATTTTTATATAAAAATTCCAGACTCCACCAAAAACTTGTCAGAGCTAATCAATGAATTTAACAAATTTGCAGGATACAAAATCCACATACTGAAATCAGTTGCATTTCTATACAGTACAGTGAAATATCTGAAACAAAATTTAATCCCACTCACAATACCATCAAAAACAATAAAATATTTTGAAATATGTTTAACCAAGGAAGTAAGAGACCTGTACAATGAAAACCAATGATTCTGATGCAAGAAATTAAAGACAACATATATAATTGGGAATATATCCCCTGTTCATGGGAAAGAAGAATTAATATTGTCAAAATATCTATACTGTCATTAGATTCAATGTGATCCCTGTTAAGATTCCAATGGTACTTTCCAAAGAAATACAAATATCAATCCTAAAATTTGCTCAGAGACCCCAAAGAGCCAAAGCGGTTTTGAGAAAGAAGAAAAAAGTGGGAGGCATTTTACTTCCTGGTATCAAAGTATACTATAAAGCTATAGCAATCAAATTGGCATGGTACTGGCATAAAAACAGACATGTAGACCAAAAGAATAGTATTAAAAGTCCAGAAATAAATCCCCACATGTGTAGTCAACTGGTACTTGACAAGGGAGCCAAGAAAGAATACTCAATGGAAACAGGATAGCTTGTCCAAATAATGGTTCTGGGAAAACTGAATGAACATATGCAAAGGAATGAAAGTGGACCTATGTCTTGTATCACTCACAAGAATTTACTTGAAATGGATTAAAGACTTAAACATAAGACTTGAAAATGTAAAACTCATAAAAGAAAACATGGGAGAAAGCTCCTTGATAGTAGTCTTAGCAATTTTTTTTGGTTTGTGTGGGTTTTTTTTGATACAACACCAAAAGCACAAGCAACAAAAGTAAAAATTAGTTAAGTGGGATCATAGCAAACCAAAAGGTTTCTGCACAGTGACAGAAAGTAATGAACAGACTACTGAATGGGAGAAAATATTGGCAAACCCTGTATCTGATAAGAGGTTAATATGAGTTATATAAAGAACTCATATAACTCAAGAGCCCCCCCAAAAAAAATTGATGAGAAAATTGGAAGAGCACTAAGTAGACATTTCTCCAAAGAAAATATACAGATTTAAAAAAGAAAGAAAATATACAGATGGCCAACAGTACATGAGAAGGTGATCAACACCACTAATCATCAGGGAAATGCAAATTAAAAGCACAATGAGATATTGCCTCATACCTTTTGGAATGGCTATCATCAAAAAGACAAGACATAACAATTGTTAGTGAGGATGTGGAGAAAAGAACCCATTGAAAACAGTATGATTGTTCCTGAAAAAATTCAACCAAGAACTACCATATAATCCATATGGTATGGATATGGATTATATGCTGGACCATAATCCAGCATTTCCACTTATGGGTATATATTCAAAGGCAATGAAAATATGATCTTGAAGGTCTATCTGCACTCCCGTGTTCATTGCAGCATTATTCACAACAGCCAAAATAGGGAAAAAACCTAAGTGTTCATCAACAGATGAGTGAATAAAGAAGATGTGAGATACACACACACACACACACACACACACACACAAAGCCATACAGAAAGAGACACACAAATAATTCAATAGGATATTATTCAACAATAAGAGTGAAGAAAATCCTGCCATTTGTAATGCATGGATGGACACTGAGGACGAAATACCAAATGAAAGGTTAGAAAGCAAAAGCAAAAGACAAATACTGTATGATATCACTTACATGTGCAATCTAAAAAAAAAAAAAGCTGAACTCAGATACTAATAAACAAATACTAAAATGATGGTTACTAGGGGCCAGGGATTGGTGAAATAGGGAGAGATTTTATACCGTGTCAAAGAGTACAAACTTCTAGCTATAAGACAAATTCTGGCAATCTAATATTCAGCATGGTGATTATAGTTAATAATACTGTTTTATGTACTTCACAGCTGACAGAAGACTAGAAGACAGAAGAAATCCTGATTATAAACAAGGTGATGGAGTTACTAGCTAATGTGGTAATCATTTTTCAATACATAAATGGTTTAAATGTACACATTGTACACTAATTTTTACAATGTTGTATGGCAGTTATAACTCAGTAAAACTGTGGGGGGGGCAGAGAAAATAATCTTTTCCAATGGGAGGAGAATTATTTCTGTTTTTGTGGTTGAGGTAATTAAGATTTCAAAAACTATTACTTATTTAACACTGAACCAAAGTTGAAACCAAATCCCTACCATCCCAGCACATGGTGTGTGCCTATTACATACATATGATTCCCTTTGTGGAGCTCACTGTTCCAAGCTATTTACTTGAAAGCATATTGCTGCATGCTTACTACATGTTAGGCACCAGGCCCTTTGCTAGGAATACAGAGATTAATAAAATGCAGCATTTGTTTATCTCTCTATGGCCTTACCATCTGGCATAAATGTTTGTGGAATGATGAAAGAAAAATAATGAGTTTCAGATAATATGGATTCCTGAATTACGGGTTTCTGGATTCCGATACAGGCAATGTGATGCTTCTCACGTTACATCAATTTTATCATAGTTTATACTGCAAAGGCATTACTCTGTATGCTGCTTGTTGAAGTTAGGCTTGCTAATAAATAATCAAAACAATATTCCTGCAACACCATCCAATTAAAAATCTACCAATCAATACCCAGTGCTAGAAAATAAAATTGCTTCTGTCACTTAAGAGAGTATCTCTATTCCTTGGGATGAGAAAACAAAATGAAACAAAAATGACAAATTTTCTGGTAAGCCATTTAGAATTTTTAGCAACTATTTAAATTTTTAAATAGCATAATGGATGCTTTTAGCTTACAGCATTTTTGTGATTAAACGTATACCCTCAGCTACTCTGCCAAAAAATAAATGTGCCCCTTCATATGGTGAGACAGTGAAAGAAATGGTTAGTCAGGTTAAATTCCATTCAATATATGGAACTCTTGGTGTCTTTGTAGGATTTCAGAAGATTTTTATACAGGAACACATATATATGAGCTCAATAAAACAACAACAACAAAAGAATATTATAGCTTAAAGTAGCCAAAAGCTCTCTGTCAGAGGTGTATCTTGACCCAAAACACTCAGTTTTTCTATTGCCTAGGGAACTAACAATCCAGGGCCATCCTTTTATCACAGACATATTGAGAACATTTAGGAAGGAGGAAAGGGATAGGGTTTGGATTATTTATTACAGAACAATTTACTGATATATATGGAATATTACACACACACACCCCCACATACTCAAAAGAGTGCTAATAAGGACTATGGGACTGAATGTAATAGGTAATCCCTTCTCTGTATGTGTTATGGCCCCATACATTGAAGCAGAAATTTTATGAGACCTCACATTACCATGCATGTCTCTGGGCCCCCACAGAATTAGCTGGCATTTTTTTCATGCCACACGCTAATGACCAAATGGCATTAACAAAAACCTAGCAGACTTGGAAGGTTTTCCTCATCCATTTTGGCGGATGTGTCCTTGAAGATTTAGCCTATTGTGGTGAATGCTCTTCTGCTGGCCTGGTCAGAAGACGTCTAGATTTTTCTAGGCATGAATTTTTACTTTCTAGTCCCATCTGTTCTCTTACTGTCTTCCCATGTCGAGTTGGTAGAGGCTGTGGGATTGCCTTGCCACTCTTCTGTACATTTTCTTCCTGAAACTAAGTTGGATCATTTCTTTCTTTCTTTCTTTCTTTCTTTCTTTCTTTCTTTCTTTCTTTCTTTCTTTCTCTTTCTTTCTTTCTTTCTTTCTTTCTTCTTTCTTTCTTTCTTTCTTTCTTTCTCTTTCTTTCTTTCTTTCTTTCTTTCTTTCTTTCTTTCTTTCTTTTTTGGCTTGGCTGCACCTACTTCCTGGAATACGCACCAAGGCTTTACCTTACCAAAAATTCAAATGTCCTTCCAAAATTCTTTAAAATTATCTAATTAGTTGCAATTGACTTCCCTATTTTCAGAACCAGAGATAGGCTGTTTTGCTTTGCTCTGTGTGAACAGGGCACATGTGATAAAATTCAACCATGAACTCTTTCAGGGCTTTCACTTTGGCTGAAAACAGATGCAATTTAAGTATATCAGTATGTTGGGATAATTTGCCAAACATGTCATTATCTACATATAGGACCAGTGACATAACCCACAAGGCCTCCCATGCAAAATGAAAATTCAAGATTCTCTTTTCAAAACAAATTAAGGATCATGCTCCAGTGACATTAAAGCATTCAACAAAGCAGTGTGGCTCCTCTAAACACAGAGCTCTGTCTGACTTCACAGGCTGCTTACTATGAAGCCAGATCTGTCTAAACACTTTTTTTTTCCTGACATGAGTGCTCACAGCAGTAACAATCAAATGGTCACTATTTTTTATATTTATATTTACATTTATATTTATGATCAGCCTGATATGACCTGAGAAATGTACTAAATCTTTCCTAGAATCTCTTTTCTAATTCTCTAATATTCCTGACCTGTAATTTTTTTTCTGCTAAAACAATGCAGTTTGATTTATTGGATTATGTTTTAATTCCTTATTTCGCATTTCTGGTTGTTGAGACCAAAAGTTCTGGAAACTGACTGAAGGTGTGTTATCCTGGCCCCATTCACTGGCTTCATGGCTGTAGCAGGATATTTTACCTCTACAGGTCTCTATTTCCTGGTCTATAAGCTGCAGGTGGGAATTATATGCATCTCTTGGTTTTTGTTTTTGTTTTCTAATGGGGATTAAACAGGTTAAATCAACAATAACCCTAGTATAGTGTCTGACACCTAACAGGAGCTTACCAATGTTAAATACTAGCTGTTTATTTAAACTAAGTTCTTTCCTTCTTAGCAACCATTTACCCGTAACTCCTAGTCCTGACTTCCTCTTTCCCCAGTAACTCTTACTGTAAGTACACCTCTTGCCTTTGTTCCCTCTCTTTTCCTTCTCCAAGTATTCTATCATACTACCTGGAACAGATGTTTTATTCCCTTCCTGCTTATTACAGAAGATCATTAATCGGGAGTTGCAAACTCTCAAAATTCTTCTCCAATTGCCCTACCAATAAACTTTTTGGGATCACTGGGAAATCTTAAAGATGGTGATAATGGATTCAGTTTTCATGACTGAATCTTACAAGCTGCCCTTCCTGGTGTCTCAAATGAGGTATCCCTCTTCTTTCTACATCTTATGACCTCATATATGTAATTTAGGCTATGCCCATTAGACAATGCATAAATGCCAAAGACATTTTTGTGTGTTTTTTGGATTTTTGTTTTATTATTTTTTTATGCTATGTTAGTCACCATACAGTACATCATTAGTATTTGATGTAGTGTTCCACGATTCATTGTGTATGTATAACACTCAGTGCTCCATGCTATATGTGTCCTTCTTAATACCCATCACCTGGGCCAACCCATTCCCCTCTAAAACCCTCAGTTTGTTTTCCAGAGTCCATAGTCTCTTATGGTTCATCTCGCCTTCTCTTTCCCCCACCCCTTCATTTTTCCCTTCCTTGTCCTAACGTTCTCCATGCTATCTCTTATGTTCCACAGATTAAGTAAAACCATATGATAATTGACTTTCTCTGCTTGACTTACTTCACTCAGCATTATCTCCTCCAGTCCCGTCCATGTTGATCCAAAAGATGGGTGTTCATCCTTTTTAATGGCTAAGTAATACTCCATGTACATATGGACCTCAAGGCAAGAAACAACAAATGTTGGAGAAGCTGTGGAGAAACAGGACCCCCTTACACTGTTGGTGGGAATGTCAGTTGATGCAGCCACTTTGGAGAACAGTATGGAGGTTCCTCAAGAGGTTAAAAATAGAGCTACCCCATATCCCAGAAATTGCACTACTGGGTATTTACCCCAAAGATACAGATATAGTGAAAAGAAGGGGTACATGCATCCACCTCAATGTTCATAGTAGCAATGTCCACAAAAGCCAAACTGTGGAAGGAGCCAACATGCCCTTCAACAGACAAATCGATAAAAAATACATTGTTTGCATTTCCCAAGCAGTAATTTGCAATCTGAAAAGGCAAAATCACTTTCCCCTTTATGTAATGAACTTTGTTCTCTCATGGCTCTATACCAAAATGACTAAATATGGAAAACTCTAGCTCACACGGATTGTCAACACTCTCAAACTCTCAGATCAATCCATCTTCAGAGAGAACTGAAGTAAATATTTACTTTTTCTCTCATCGTTCCAAACCCCCTTGCCATCTGGTGTCATCGGATTCACTCACACTTACTCAGTTAGAACATCCCTAATCTTGTCCAAATCCCATTCCTCTCCATTCTCCCAAATGTTTTTAATATGTCCTCTAGAACACCCAATTGGTGATTAAAAGATTCCTCTATATTTCTAGTTTCTCCTTAACTATGACCTTGATGGACCTTGAGGATTCAGCTTCTAATAGAGCCTCTTGGAATAAGATGCTATATCTCTCAGATACCACAGTCGTGTGAGACAAACAGCTTGGAGGAGGGATGATTATTCTCATTAGGTTCTGATCCAATATTACCCAATAAACAGCAAGCTTCCTTATTAGTAAATAGGCAGCCTACTCTGAGTCCCTTATCAAATCCTTGGATCAGGAGAGTTCTATGTTTAGACTTAACTAGATGATGTTAAGATTCCCACACAGTTCAGTGAGTTAAAGACAATGGAGAGGACACTGGCTTAATTCCAAGCCAGTGGAAGAACAGTGCTGGTACCACCTGAGCTGGAAGTGTTACCTGCACAGGAGCTATGGAGGACTGGAGATGACTATTCAGGTTCCAGAAAGTCAGTTTCTGAACTTCTTGTCTCTTTCTTTCTCCAAAAACAATTGCATTCAACTCATCTTTAAATTTTTCTTTTTTTTTTTTCCTTTATCTCTACTGCCTTCCAGGAAACTGCTCCTAATCACCAAAGATTTTAGTTCTCAGGCCACATTGTCTCTCTCTCTCTCTAAAGTTTTTAACATTCTTGGGACTTAACAGGAACATGTATGACCCACATAACTTCTTGCCTCTTCAATTTCTTTGATTTTCTTAAGATTTTTTTTTTCAGTGTTCCCTTTCTGGTCACACTCTCCCAAAATCAGATGGTAGGCACTCTAGTTTTTGCCAACCTTAGTTTATTTTCCCAGTTTGCTTACTCTAGCACTTTGAAGATAATTCTATTTAATCAAGGCTTTAAGCCATTAATACTGGTACTTATCCATTATTTATCACCCATAACCTACTGTCCCCTCCCTACCTTCACACCTTACATTGACTGAGCTTTCAAGTTACTCACTTCCTGGCAATCACCTTCAACTCCCTTATCCCCTCTAGGTAGGCAATACTGACTTGCAAATATCCCAACCTTGGTTGAACCTAAGTCTCCACATCCTTTTTTCTAATACTTGAGTACTTAACAGTTCAATTAAAAAAAAAATTACGCCAACAGGCTAATTTTTCTATTTTCATGCCTCAAGTGGACACACTGGACTGCTTGAAAATCCCATTATATGCCCATAGAAAATCTTCTTTTCTATGCTCACAGTTCAATATTTTGCAGCTTTTTATCAATTCGCAAATGAACTTTATAACCAGCCCCAATTCTAGCTGAGTTTTTTTACTTCATAGGATAAAACAATACCTACATCATCCCATAAATATATACATCCACCAGCCTTTATAGCCATATTCTCTGCCTTTCTGCTGTTATAGTGGACAATGACACCCTTTATCTAAAAATGTTAATCCCCAAACATGTGCTCTGGGCCCATCCTTTTCCACTCTTTCAAAAGGGCTTTCCTGGGGCGCCTGGGTGGCTCAGTGGGTTGAGCCTCTGCCTTCGGCTTGGGTCATGGTCTCGGGGTCCTGGGATCGAGCCCCACATCGGGCTCTCTGCTCGGCGGAGAGCCTGCTTCTGCCTCTGCCTCTGCCTGCCTCTCTGCCTATTTGTAATATCTCTGTGTCAAATAAATAATTTTTTTTAAAAAAGGGGCTTTCCTTCTTAGTTACTCCCTCTCTCTAGAAGGTCATCACTCACTTCATCTCTACTGGGTCATTCTAAACCACAGAAAAACTCATCATACTCTTCCCCATCTTAATAAAAAAAAGGCTGTCCTAATGTACCAGCCCTTCCAGATACTATCCATTTCTCTCCTTCTTTTCACAAAAGCCATATTGGAATGGCTAAAATTATTCACACCTACTGAATAACTTTAGCCATTCCAATATGGCTTCTCACCCCCATCACATACTAAAACTGATCTTCACTAGGCTCTTCACAGTGACATCAGTGTTGCCAAATCCACTAGACATTTTTCTGTTTTATTGACAATATGTAGCCCAATAGAATATGACTTACTCATTAAAAAGCCTGTAGTTTCATGGCTTTTGTAACATCAGACTGTCCTGTCATCTTTTCTTCTTCTTGATATCCCTCAGCCATGTTGACAACCTTTTTCTTCTCCAAATATTCTCTATATTTGAGGTGTCCAGGACCCAGCTAGCTACATTCTCCCCTTAGGTGATCTTCCTTAATCTTGGCTTTAATAGCCATATTTATTTTTATGATCTTTCAAATTTCTATCCCCAGCATTAATTCATCAGTTAAGCTTCAACCATCTTCATCCAGAAATCTTTTTTTAAAAAATTTTATTTATTTATTTGAAACAGAGAGGCAGCAAGAGAGGGAATACAAACAGGGGGAGTAGGAGAGGGAATAGCAGACTTCCCGCTGAGCAAGGAGCCCAACGCGGGGCTCAGTTCCAGGACCCTAGGATCATGACCTGAGCTGAAGGCAGACACTTAACTGACTGAGCCACCCAGGCGTCTTTTTATCCAGCAATCTTACCTGACATGTTCACTCAAAGGCCTAATCACCACTCCTTATTTAGTACATCTAAAATTTAATTTTTGATATCTGTCTCTCTGTTATTAATTTCAGCAGATGACAGCAGTCAAAACCCTAAGAGTATTCCAGTAATTCCCTTTCCCTCTTCTCCATCTTCAACCTGTCAGCAAGACCTGTGAGTTGTCATCCAAAATATGTTTTAAATTCATCCATTCCCCTCCATCTCCAATGCCACCACACTATTTTAAGCAAGTACTGGAAAATTATATTCTAACCATCATTATGCCCCTTCCTCCTACACTACGTTCTGTCAAGGTAAAAACTTGTATGTCTTCACTTCTCAATGTTCAGCACCTAGAGGAGGGGTGGGAATATTTTGAATACTTAATAAGTCAAGAAGTAATGGACACTCATATTTTCCCCTTGGTTATTCAATAAAGTCTTTTTTTTCTTCTTTAATGTCATCTCTGCATCTTGTTTTCCACCTGAATCTTTTTTTGTTCCATTTCTCTATTTCTACCCTTATTAGGTGACTGAGAATGCTATTTTTCTCAATAAGATATTAATTCAGAAAATACCTATGTTCTTTAGGTTCTTTTTTTTTAAGTCAGAAAATGTATGTATACAGGGGGAATATTCAGAACACAGAAGACAGCATTGTTAATTTGATACCTATACTCTAAAATTTCTTCTGTGCATATAAGGTTTATTCCTGCCCAAATTATTTTGTAACATGTTTATATAAAACATGAACATATTTCCTAATTAGTAAGTATAGCTAATTGTAGTTAAGTTTAGCTAATTCAGTTTACATAATAATTGTGATGAATAGATATTATTAGTAGACTTTATTCGGTGACTCTAATATTTCTAAATATTTACTTGTTCTTAGCTTATTCTTAAAAAGAGTATAAAAAAACAGGTATGTA
This sequence comes from Mellivora capensis, assembly GCA_004024625.1. Taxonomy (NCBI): domain Eukaryota; kingdom Metazoa; phylum Chordata; class Mammalia; order Carnivora; family Mustelidae; genus Mellivora; species Mellivora capensis. The sequence goes on from PISX010022591.1 coordinate 12,622, forward strand.
CACAGCAGTTGGTATATGTTCTCAAATATTCCTTCAGACTGAAATTACAGGAGTATACATACCCTCAGGGTCTATTCTATTTTCAAATTAGTCTAGAGATAAGTTTCAGATATTTAATTTCTTCCATAGTGCATTGTAATTCCTATTCTTTCTAATCCTCATTTTGTCTTCTTTTAGATCACTGTTAATTTATTACCTACAAGATATATCTAATTATTATTTTAATATCCTGCTGGAGTTTTTTATTCTTATTTTTACATTTAATATTTGTATTTTTAAACCTGTTTTTCTACATATTTAATCTTACTTTTCTAATGGAATTTTAACCATCTGTCTTACTGAGCACTGCCATATTGCCCTGAGACACATTGAATTTGTTTTTCACTTTTGAGTTTACCTGTAGCTTTCTTTTATTAATCACAAAAATTTGAAATAGTTAAGTAATCAAATCAGTACTTTCCTTTATAGTTCTTAACTTTCATGTCATGCACATAAGGTTCTCCTTCACACTTACTTGAAGGGAAGGGGGAAAACCTGTATCTATTTCATATATTATTTTTTTTTCCCATTTTAAATCATTGCTGTATCTGGAATTTACTTTGGTATGTGGCTGGACCTAATATTTTTGTTTTCCTAATGACTAACCGGGTTGATCAGTAAAATTACAACTTTTTTTTTCAGTTTTCCTGAAAAAATCATTGACTTACATCACTATGTAAGGTTAAATTATACAGCACAATAGTTGACTTACATATACTCTGACATGATTGAAATGGGTTCAGCTAACATCCATGTTCTCATATAGACACAATAAAAAGAAAAGTTTTTTAAAAAGGGAAAAAGAGTTTTCCTTATATTTAAAACTCTTAGGATTTACACTAACAATCTTTCTACATATTAAATTCTGCGTCAGCTATAGTCATCATGTTGTGCATCTCAAATTGCTTACTTACCTCGTAACTTCAAGTTTGTACCATTCGGCCAACTTTATCCATTTCTCCTTCTCCACACCCTCCACATCTGGTAACCAAGTCTAACGTCTTTGTCTATGAGTTTTATTTGTTTCATTTGTTTTTAATTCCATATATGTATTTATTTCACATATATATGAGATCATACAGTATTTCTTTCTCTGGACTTAGTACACTTAACCTAATTCCTTCAGGTTCCACCTGTGCTTTTGCAAATGGTAGGATTTCTTCATTTTTTTATGGCTGAGCACCATCCTGTTTCCAATTTTGCGGATGGTGATAATGAGGATAAGATTTCAGTATCTGAGGAGCCAAGACCTTTCATTGGTCTCTTTTCCAAGTATTCTGGGCTATTGTTATTTTATGACTGTCACATCTGCGAATCAATACCTGATGACACACATTGTGTTCAGAAGTTCAGTAATTGTATTGATTGCTAAACAATTAGCAGCATCATAGTATTCCATTTTCTACCAAAGAAAACAGATCATGCACTGCATTTATTTAGGTGTTCTTTTATATCTTTAGTGAGGTTTTGTAATTTTCTTTATCGTATATTGACAATTACTATTTAATTTATTTTATGTAATAGTATATGTTTCATACTTTCCTGTTACTGTATATGTGATTTTTTTAAGGTCTTTTTTTTCCTTTCTTTTCAGTGTAACAGAATTCATTGTTTTATGCACCACACCCAGTGCTCCATGCCATATGTGCCCTCCATAATACCCACCACCTGGCTCCCCCAAACCTCCCAACCCCTGCCCCTTCAAAACCCTCAGGTTGTTTTTCAGAGTCTATAGTCTCTCATGGTTCATCTCCCCTTCCAATTTCCCTCAACTCCCTTCTCCTCTCCATCTCCTAATGTCCTCCATGTTATTTGTTATGCTCCACAAATAAGTGAAACCATATGATAATTGACTCTCTCTGCTTGACTTATTTCACTCAGCATAATCTCTTCCAGTCCTGTCCATGTTGCTACAAAAGTCGGGTATTCATCCTTTCTGATGGAGGCATAATACTCCATAGTGTGATTCTTCATCCACTGTACTTTTCTATCTGGGAATTAGTATTTAAGAAACCTAACAACTTTTAAAATAATATGTTCTTTGTTCCCACAAGCATCATTATCCCCTCATTAATTCAGATAGATTCCAAACAATAATGTGATTTTCTCAATGAGAACATATGCTACAATGGTAAATTTATACCTTCTAAGACTACTTACTGGCTACCACGCTGTTCCCATGACTCCCACTTTCCCTGGGAAATCTTGTCCATTCACATGCCTGGTTAGTCAGCTTGGGCTGCCATAACAAAATACAACAGACTGTGTGGATTAAACAACAGAAACGTATTTCTTCCTGTTCTGGGGGTTGGAAGTCTAAGGGAAAGATTCTGTCAGTTTCTGGTGAGGGCTCTCTCCCCAGCTTGCAGATGGCTGCCTTCTTACTATATCCTCACATGGCCTTTGGACTGTGAGTATGTGCAGAAGGAAAGCAAGAGCAGGAGAGGTAGTTCTCTGGTGACTCTTCTCATAAGGACACTAATGCTAGCTGATCAGGAGAATACCTTCATTACCTCTTTAACCTTTATTACTTCTTTATAGACACTACTTCCAAATATAGACCCATTGGGAACTATGTTTTCCAAATATGAATTTTGAGGGAACATAATTAAGTCCAGAGCACATCCATATAATTTAAGTCTTAAATTTAACATATCAGGTGTATGTGAGTAACTTCCCACACTTATTAGAGGAGGTCATGAAGAAGACAAGACCTAAAAGGTGATCCTGGCCAACAAGAGGCTCCTCACTCCCTCCCCCATCTTTAGAGTATGAATTCTGCTTGCCTTCCCCACTCCTAGCCTGTGCCCCAAGGACACAGCCTTTAGGTAGTAAAGTGATGATGAGACCATCTGAATAAACTTTTTTTTTTTTTTTAATTTAAAGCTTTTCTTTTTTGGTGAGAGAGAGCTTGCATAAGCAGGCGGAACAGCAAAGGGAGAGTGAGAAGAGGGCTCCCTGCTCAGGAAGCCTGACACAGGGCTCGATCCCAGGACCCTGGGATTATGATCTGAGCTGAAGACAGATGCTTAACCACCCAGATACTCCTAAAAAATTTTTTTAAAGATTTTAATTTATTTGACAGAGATCACATGTAGGCAGAGAGGCAGGCAGAGAGAGAGAGAGGAGGAAGCAGGCTCCCTGCTGAGCAGAAGCCCAACTTATGGCTCAGTCCCAGGACCCTGAGATCATGACCTGAGCCGAAGGCAGAGGCTTAACCCACTGAGCAACCCAGGTGCCCTGCAGACACCCCTAAACTTTTAAGAATCTGGTGGCACATGCAACAATGTGTTCATCTTGAGGTAGCACCAGACAAACCTTGAAAATGTGTTTCCTTGCTGCTTAAACCAGCCAGCTGCCAATGCGGAGTGGTCTGCCTCTTTCTTCAGTCTCTCTCTGGCCTCAGCGTAAAGCAGCCTCTTTCAGATCATGCCAGGGAAGCTCCTGGACTTTCAAAGCAACAACTCCTCAGAGATCTCTCCATCCCTTCTTCTGGGCTCCAGAGTGGTATCTCCAACTCCCAATTAAATGAGGGGTTCACATTTATCTTTGCCCCCCAAACATACTAGAGCCATAGTTTTGTTTCATTTTGCTTCTTCCTTATCTTCCTAAATCTTCACATCCATTCTCCCCCTATGGTTCACTGCCCTTGACCTCATTTGGGCTCTCGTTATATTCTCCTAGATGGGCAAAAGTGTCTTCCTCTATTTCAACTTGCTCGAAGCTCCCTTCCTTTAAGAGACTAGATTAGTTCTCATTAACTTTTCAAATGTCACTCTCTAAAGGACTCAGCCTGTGGGATAAATGCGAGAGTGCCTGAGAAAGTTAACTCCAGGATTACCCAGAACCATAATTATCAGAATTTTCTTTATCTTCTTAGGAAGTTTTAAAACGCATTATAGTATATATTCTGGGTCTCCAAATCATGTGATTCAAATTAAAAACAAAAACAACAGAAGCAAAAACAAAACACTGATTAAAGAACTGGATTATGTGTTTTGCTTAATCACTGCGTATTTTGAGACTTTCTTTCAGACACCCTACTTCTTTAGGGATGTGTTAGTTTTCATTAAATTAAGTACATGACTAGGTAGTGTATTTCTTTCTAGTGCTACTGGAGATGAGGTGCTAAGTCTCTATATTTATTAATAATATAAGCCAAAAATGTGACATTCTCAGATATGTCTATGAAGTCTGAATTACATGATTTTTTTTAAATGACACTATGGCTTTGAGCACATGAAAATCCTGCCATTCTTAGGTTTCTGGGACTTTCTACCTATTGGCTTAGTTCTGAAGCTACAATACTAACACACACACACACACACACATACACAAAAGAACACTATTTTTTTGTTGTTTTTAAAGTACAGTGTTACACCACTCAGAGATCAGAAAAGAAAAAAATCTAAGACTCTAACTTTGTCTCAGTATACTACAATTCACCATTTGATTGCCAGGTAAAACACTTAAACATGCTCATTGTCTTGCAAGGTCGAATTAAGTCAGTCTTTAAGTCAGAAAACTAACAAGCAGGATGAAACTTCAAAAATAATAGAGGAAAATAAAATTCAGTTACCAAAAGATGTTTGGACAGAATCAAGTAGAAAGACACAATTGTTCCAACTCTGTGACTTTTTTGGTATACTCATTCTTTTCCGATGAGAGCCTCCCCTCTTCCAAAACTTCTTTCTGTCTCTTAAAATGTTACCCAGAGACTCTGGATACACTAACCTGACTCCATTCCTCCTATGTCTTCCCTCTTACACTAAAACACCCTGAACCAAAGCACAACAAATATAGGGAGTATCTGGAATGTGGACTGCCTAAGGACTTCAGGTTTCCAGAACCACACATGAGTTCTCTGGACTTCCTGTTTCCCCTGTGTCTCAGACAAGGCACTAGAGAAGTCTCCAATCAGGAGCTGCCAAAAGCAGACAGAAAATTATTCCAAATGCTGGTTCCTCCTAGCCAAAGACTCAGAAAAAGAGGACCTAAGAAGAGATGAGCTTTTTGGTAATCCCTGTCCTTCTCCAGCCAAATACCAACAGAAGAAAAGCTGTCTCTCTCCCTCCCTCTGTCTCTCCCTCTCTCTTAATGAGGTACCAGGAAGTAGTGATAGTGAGCACTCCATTTTCCTCTTCTTTGGGACCATGGGGCTTAACAGGGAGCTGAGTTTCGACCTTAAATCAGAGGCAACAAGTCTGTCCAAGTCCTCTGGCTGCTTTCACACAGAGAGTGTGAGTGAGGAGGAATGGGGAGGTGGCCTTCCAACCCACCCATTGGAAACAAGGCAGTGCCCCACTTCTGCCTCAGTGGTGCTGGCAGGACATGTCATGTTGAACATACGCACTTGCCTAGCCCATAGGCAACACCTCAACAAATGAACTGCCTGTAATATATATGTATATATTAGACAGTATATATATTATATATAGTATACATATACATATGCTTAAATATATTAAAAATGAAATATATGTTATATAAAAATACATATCACATATTTATAATTATATGAATTTATGTATTATATAAACATATATTAAATATATATATATGAATATATATAAATAGACATATTGTATATATTTTTAAATAGGAACCACTTTGGAAATGACAAAATTACAGAAGTGGAGAACTGATTAACGGTTGCCAAAGGTTGGGGCTGTGAGTATGAAAGGTCAACAGAAGAGCCTTCTTGCTGGTCAAAGCACCAGACAGCACTTGAGCATTATGCTGGGGAGCCATTATACAGCTAAAGTACCAACAAAAAATACAAAAATGTGAAAAGTATGGCACTAAATACACCTTGAAAAGGCCACTTGATTACAGGATGAAAAATTGATTGTAAAATTGTAAAATTGAAAATGATTGAAGGATGAACGATAGTGAAAGCAGCATGAACATGGATTTGGGGCTACAAGTAAGTTCTAGCAGGTAGGGTGAATTCTCAGATAACGGAATCCAGGAATAACAAGAACTGAGTGTCATTCTCAGGAACCCCGTTGGTGCGGGCAAACTAAGTGATCATAATCACAGTCCGGATTAGGAGATGAAATCATATTCACAACCAATATTTATAAGCAGCAGCTTCCGAACGCACCCTATTTACAATGTTTCTTTGAAAGGATTACCACTTCCATCAAAGCAACTCAAGATCTTTATCCCACCCCAACATTGCGTTGTGAAATGTTGCATTGTGAAAATACCCTTCAGCGTTGAAATTCTGCCATGTCCTTTCTCCTTTCACGATGGGCCTTTTTGCATAGTTTATACATTTTCCTGTAGTTTCTTTTTTCTTGACTGTCATTTTATACCACCCAAACAATAAAAAGTTACTTATCTTCCATTGTTTCTGCTGCTCCTACATATCTGGTAGATCTGGAAGTGATTATTTATGTCCCTAAATTCACGGGGTAATTCTCTAGAATTCCTAGAGGCCAACTCATCTTTGAGTTTGGTGTAAATTGAGAAGGTTTTGTTCTTTATACCACGACAGTTGCCAAGGAGGCATTTTACAGAAAAATGATGAACAAAGGAAAACTCTCTCATACAGCATGAGATCAGCTCAACAAAGAGAAATTGTATACCCTTGAGTTTGTAGTGTTGGCATGGAGCAAAATAGCTTCTAGCTTTATCAACAGAAACGGCAATAATAAAATACTGGCATTATAAGAGAAGACCAAAATTGTTTTTCTTTGTCCCCCTAAATCTTTCTGAATGCTCTTAAGAGAATAAGAATAGCACACATAATTGCTAACCTTCTTAGTTTTCGATATACATTTTTTTAAACTGTCTCTTTCTTACTGACCTGTAACATATTTTTTAAAAGACTTTTATTTATTTATTCGACAGAGAGACACACATCGAGAGAGGGAACACAGCAGGGAGATTGGATGAGGGAGAAGCAGGCTTCCTGTGGAGCAGGGAGCCTGATGCGGGGCTCGATCCCAGAACCCTTGGATCATGACCTGAGCCAAAGGCTCAACCACTGAACCACCCAGGTGCCCCGATCTGTAACATTTTTGAGAGAGGAGCTCACAGTTGACTCTACGCCATCCGGCTCAACTCTCCTTTTGTGTGGCAGCAATGTGGTTTGGGGACTGACCCTCCCAGGGTAACTCTGGGGAGTCGAAGCCAGTCAGCTGCACACTGGAGTCACCTGTGAGGCTTTTCAAAAAATACACTGTGTGGGTTTCGATCCAGATACTCTGATTTAATTGGTGTAAGGTGGAGCCCAGGGTTTTATAACTCCCCAGAGGACTCTGAACTGCAGCCCAAGTTGAGAACCACCGTTTAAACCAGCCATGCTAATCCCAGCTCCCTTAACAACGAGTGATTCAAAACCAGGTGACTCAGAACCACCAAAACGTGGTATTTGTATCAGTTGTGGTTAGTGTCAACTGTCAACTTAAAAAGATACTGAAGACAAACAAACCAGGCATAGCATGGTAGTTCTATAAAGTCCTCAAAGATCTAGTTTTTGCCCTTATTTCCATTCATTAAAATTTTATTTGAACCAGAAAGGAGAGTAAGAGAATTAGGGCTCAAAACCCTTTCTTTGAAAGATCGTTCCTGGCTGTCCCAAGTATCACCCAGTATCGACAGGACATAGACACCATTAAGGCTCACTCCCCATAGACAGTTCACTTGGAAGTACCACATATCTCCTGTGCTTGGCAAAGACTTAACTCCGGAACTGTGACTATCCACAAAGGGGAATGTGATTTTTAAGCCAAGGGCGCTGTAGCCCTAAACAAAATCATATTTTTGTTATTTAGAGGCTAGGGAAAAATAGACTAAGAACAGACAAAGAGGAGTATTATTATACCATTTTTATTAGCTGGGACTGGTTCAGAAATGACCCACACTAGGCAAAAGCAGAGAATAAAAGGAAACGTGGAAAGGTAGAAAGAACGTTAGTTCTTGCCTACATCATTAAGCCATTGAATACACAACCTGAAGACCGCTTAAGTTAAATTCATGAAACCAATACATTTTCTTATTGATTTTGATATGAACAAGTTTTCTGCTACCTCCAAGTCATGGTTAGAAGGGCTAAAGATAATTCATAGTTACTTTAATTTACCAAAAGGGTGAATGTATTTGCTTCATTGGAAAACAAAAGTAGCAATTTACCATTCTTAGATCGTGTCAAAACCATTTGAAATTCACCCTTTTGGTCTAGAAAAAGTAAATCTATTTATTTTCCTATAGTAATCTAGTTGCTGCAAGTTGAAAAATATACATAAACTCAGTGTATAGTGAGTCAAATTGGGCATTCAAACTATTTGGGTTCAGTATTGCTTTCTGGAAATGAATCCAAAGTGAGAAATCAGTATTTGTTTCTACTGGATACAGAGAAGAGAGAGACTCAATATTTCCAAGCTCTCCATGAATTTCCTTTTAGTAAAATGGAAAATATCATGTGGAAATTAATCCCCAAACACACTCTATCCTTCTTTCTCTTTCCTTAATTTTTTGTCACTCTCTGTATCCAAGAAGACTGGGGATATATGTCATCAGATCTGGGAGAATGTAAGGAAAAACTAAACGATTTTATAGCATGTCCTTCAGTTACAAAGAGGTCATTCAGAGCTCCTTTTTTTTCTTCAAATTCAATTCACAGGAAGGTGTAATGATCTAAAAGGGGTCAAATTCCAGAACAAATAATCAGAAAAAGAGATACTCATTAGGTTTTTTCTGGAGTATCACAAGTAAACCATTTATTCTTGTCTTAAGTCAAGAACTTATCGAGGAGTCAGGAATATTAACATCAAGATGGGTTCTATTTCTCATTGTGTGGCATTAAGCAAATAATTTCACTCTCTTGGTCTTTATATAATCATATAGAAAATTATTAGCTCTGTTTGATGGTCTTATAAGTCTGGCCCTATGCCAAAGCTGTCTAATTTAGTCTTAGTTTTAGTTCCTTATTAGGAAAACAGTGTTGGGCCAATTTATGTCCAGTTTCCCTCTTACTGATTAATTCTCTCTCTCTTCCTCCCTCCAAGATTCAAATTTCTTTGGCTAAAGAGGATGTTTTTATATACAAAGGGCTGGGTGACAGCATTTATTTAAAATGATACATGGAATACATAATTGGTCTATTAAATTGTGCAAATTAAGTAGGATATAAACAGAACACAGCCTCCTATTTTTTCTGGTCCCTCTCTTTGTCTTGTCCAATGGTATCATTTCAATAGACCCCACAGCTTTCTGGTTACTTGTAGGTAAAAAGAATTCACTTCTAGGTGATAAGAGTCCAGTGTAATCTAATTCAGGACCACCATCCCACACCCAATACAAAGTTCTCCTCTTATCCTCAGACTAGACACAAGTCTGGGCATCTGTGTTAGAGAAGAGGGATGTGTCCTATTCTCTCTCTTGTCTTGCTTCAAATGTACCACTAAGAAATGCCACTTATGGCTTTGGCTAGATAAGGGATAAAGATAGAATTAGAGGCAAGAGGGAAAATTTGACCTGTGCTGTTACAATGTGATTGTCAGCCCTCTGCAAGGCAAATGCCTAAATGTGCTTCTTCCTGGGACACACATTGAGAGTATCTGAGAATCCCCACCGAGAAGCCCTCACTGCACCTCTGCCAGATGCAGGCTGTAGACTCACCACCTATCACTCACCACACCCATAACTTCGGCCTTCCAACAGGAAACCTCACACTCTCTCCCTCCTAGGTTCCCACCATACCAGGAGACATTCCTCTTTAAGGTGGTTGTAGTCTGGGCCATAAGAAGGTATATAACCCTTCCCAGTTAATGAATGTAGTTTGTTCCAAAGATGGATGTTCTTCTTGCCTTAAAATCAGATATGGCTCCAGTCAACTACTTTCCTTCAGTTTTCTCCAGATGAAATACAGCTTTTTCTTTAACCTACAAAGTGTAAGGGCTATGTGTCTAATTTTCCAGTAATTTCTTCCCATGCGCCTATAACAGCAGGTAGAAACAGGCCTATATGAGCATATGCTTTGGTAGCATCCAGCTGGAAAATAAGCGAGGTCACTGAAAAGCTAAGAAATGCCATCTGCCTAAAGGATTCTTCAGCCACTCTTGTCTTTTGCTTGAGAAGCAGCAGCTCTTTTCCCCACACCCACCCAAACCAAAGAACAGAAAATATTACAGTGCTCTTATTGCACAAATGCCCACGAAAGGATCTTCATCTTTAACCACTGTCTGGGCTTTACCTATGCAGACTAGAGATAGATGATGCGACCATGATCTCAGAGATGGTTACAGTACTTATTTATAAGACTTTCATGTATTGTTGCAAGTGCTTCCTTTTAAAACATGGAAAGAATTATTACCCATTATTCTCAGATATGAAAAAAGATTTGGTCAAAATTCTGAAATGAATGGAATATATGTAGTTGATAGAACAAGAGAGAGAAAAGGAAGGAAGGAACAAAGGAACAATGGAAGGAAAAAGAGAGGAGAGAAGAGAAAGGAAGGAGGAAAGGGATAAAGGAAAGGGGAAGAGAAAAGGAAAGGAAAAGAGAAAAGAAAAAAGAAAAGAAAAAAAAAAAGACAAGATAGGACAGGACAAGAAAAGAGAAGAAAAATTAACAGGGAAAAGAGCCACAAAGGCTTGTATTTCATGAGTAAGGCTTAGAAACAGGAATTCTCTTTGAAAGAACATTTTGAGAAAATATTTTCTAAGCTACTCATATAACTTTAGCCCGTGCTGCAATAAAATCCATGTGTGAAACATTCAAAATGCTCCTGCTTTTCTCAGGATGACATGTTTTATGTACATCTCTGTGTAATAGAACATGGAAGCTATTTCATGTTTTAATCACTTCCTTTTTCAGAAACAGAAACTTTGCGAAAACTCTGCTAGTAAGTTCTCCAGGGTGCATGTGAATTATATGGCAGCCAAACAAATAAAACTGTGGTTGAATCATCAGTGTGACATTTATTTTATTTGGGATATGGGCTTTCTGGGAATTCCCCCTTTATCCTGCTTCCTGTTAAAGCGACATTCTCCCGCATGGTAGTCACTGGTTATTATAATTAATCCTATCATCTTCACCATAATTAATATTAAAGTTGTTTTCATTAACTTCCTAGACACAGGGGAGCTATGCAGATTATTCCCTAAGCAAGGGAAACTGGCACATGCTCTCCTTCAGTGTTTTCCACTTGGAGCAACCAGTTCAAATACCAGAGTCATTGGAATGGAGAATATTTTATAGCCAAAATCATCTCCATAATCACCATGATGATCATGAGTGCCTACAATGTGCTGACTTTATAGCAGGTGCTTTAATTATATTATCTGTAACCATCAAGTAACCTGGGGGGATTGGATGGGGCCCTCTCTATTTTCTCCTCTTACAAGGATGTGAGGGTAGTTTGGAAGTTGAGCCTCATTGGGTCTTGAGCCAAAGTCCTCTCTGGCACTTTCTGAAAAAGGGTTCATTGGTGCTATTAGGCTCCCCACTGTCTTACAGAGCTTAGAACAGATGACATGGAACAGACATTCTCCTTGGGACTTATGAGTCATCCATGGACCAATATAATTAATCAATAGGATTAACTACATTGTTTGTCGGGTATATTGGGACATTTTTTAAAGTAAGGTAAGGCCATCTCAGATGGGTATAAAATGCAAGCTAACAGAAAAAAAATCCAGTTAACTTAGCTATTCTTCTCTATAGGGCAAAAGGGGTGGACACACTCTCATCTCCATGGGACGGTCTCCTCAGATGGAGTTTTATTCCTGACCTGATTCTAAGGTTAGCCTTCTCCCTCTCGCTCCACCCCAATCAGCTTCTCACCAGAGAAGTACAGCAGCCCAGAAAAATTCCAACCCTTCCAGTGAAAATGTGAGTAGTGTCTCTTACTTCAAAAAGTTGCACATTGTTTCTTTTCTGACCCTATTCCTAGGTGTAGAAGGGGTGAGTACCTTCCCTATTGAGGAGAGGTGAGCAAAAAACCTACTGTCCCAGTTCGGACTCTCTACCACAGTCAGCGAGAGGTTAGCAGATTTACAAAGGCCAAAACATTTCTCGGAGACCAGGGAGTTTAATCTCATGGAGGAAACAATACATGACCACAGTTTGACCTTGCACTTAAGCAATGAGAACCCTTCCACTCTGTGCTCTCCTCCCTTCCACTCCCAATTCTTATACTAAGGATCACTTGACTCTGACCTACCTATCTCAAAGTCGAGCAGCCTCACCAAGAACCCAAACACCCTGGATAATAATTTCTCCCTTCATTCTTTGCTGCCGAGAGGAACTGGACTAATGTGAGGCAATCATAGTGCCTACCTCAAGTCACGCTTGCAGAGACAGGATTCATACACTCTGGCTCTTTCAATTACACTGCAGAATCCCCACTATCAATATGACCAAAATAAGTAGAGCCATCCAAAACCATTCCAGAAGAAGAGGTTTCACAGTCTCCATCAGTAATTTTCCAAGTACTTTTAAATAATATCTGACCTTCTCACAGAGGTATGAAATGGGAGAGAGGAGAAACTAGATACCACCATCCTCAGGTATGGATCTCAAAGCAAATAACGGAAATTGGAGTATCTATTTTAGAAGGTTTCTGATGATAGCCTTTATGTTACAAGGATTTCCTTATAGGCCTAAAACTACCAAATCCTTCTATAGGGTGAATAATAGTCAATTTCATGACTTTCATTTTTACATCTGATTAAAGGCTACTACCAGGGATGCCTGGGAGGCTCAGTTGGTTAAGCGGCTGCCTTCAGCTCAGATCATGATCCCAGCATCCTGGGATCGAGTCCCACGTCGGACTCCTTGTTCAGCAGGGAGCCTGCTTCTCCCTCTGCCTCTGCCTGCCACTCTGTCTGCCTGTGCTCACTCTCTCTGACAAATAAATAAATAAAATCTTTTAAAAAAAGGCTACTACCAGAAATCCTTTAATTATTAAAAGTCAAGAAATATTAATATTCATAAGCAAATATTAGTAGATTAACAAATTTGATGGCTCTTTCCAGCTCAATATTCTAAGACAACTTACTATCCTTTAGTGCTTAGGTAAGATGTAAAAATCTTACTGGGCATACTCACACATGCACTTAGTTGGAATTCCTATAATTTGAGGGGAAGACTGTTTTCTTCTTGGCAATCATCGATGGTATCTTGAATTTTGTCCTACCATTGATACCATTTTGACTTTTTAAAATTATGAATTGCTTACGGTAGTCTCTTTATGACAAAATTATTTTGTTTTTCTATTATTCTCCTATAGATGCACCTGGAATGATTTTCTGTGATATCCTAGAAACTAGACATGAGACTATGATACATATCCACTTAGGTTCCAGAAGTATTTACACTTAGCCCTGTCACTAAGGCAAAGATATGCATAATCCACCCACTCCTCCCAATTTTACTATATGGCTATATTTCATTATGAGTGTGCTGCTTAGGAATGTTGACTTTTGAAAATAAATTATAATTTACCTTGAAATCAAATATAATTATATTAACTTCTTTAGGTTTTAGAATACAAAATCCCAAGTGTGAGATCATATTACTCTGTACTTAAGTACGTAACAGGAGATTCATATTACCTGATTGTCAACATTTTTGCTGAAACATGCTGGAATGTTCCTTCATAATGCTGCATTATTACAGAGCCCTTCTATCTTCCGAAAGTGGGAAGGTGTTACGTGTAAGCGTCCTCGAGCTGCCGTAAGAGATTACCAAAACCCAGGTGGCTCAGAACAACAGAAATGTATTGTCTCATAGCTCTGGATACTGAAAGTCCAAAACCAGTATAGGTACTTCCTTCTGTGGGCTCTGAGGGGAAAATTGTCCCATGCTCTTGTCCTAGCTTCTGGGAACATCTGGCAGGGTTTGGTGATGCTTGCCTTTGAGATGTGTCATTCCCATATCTGTCTCCAACATCATGGCATTCTCTTGGTCTCTCTCTCTCTCTCTCTTTTATTTTTTCCAAAGTCCCCACCAGAATTGCCTTTCACGTATTCCTGGCCACTGTCCTTTCAAGTTGTATTGTAAATCTTCAAAACTTCCTCTTCCCTGGTGACATCCAAATACACCCACAAAATTCCCTCATGCCTTTTGCTTTTGTGTTCCATCCAGATCCCCAGTAAAGGCCCTTGGCCCTGGTCCTCACTGTCTTAGCTTCCAGCTTGCTGGTATCATCTCAGCATTCTTCCCATCTGTCTTCCTTTGTGGTGTGACATGTCATGCTTCTTCCAGGATCTAGGGGTACTATCAGTCTTTTACTACCATGTCTGAAGTGTCCTTTAAAACTCCACCATGACGACTTACTCCCCATGTTACAACACACAGGATAATCTAGACTTTTCCTATCATGAGCCTCAGATTCTTTCCAGCCTCTACACATTATCCAATTTCAAAGCCACTTCAATATTTTTAGGAATCTGTTGCAACAGCACCCCACTTCTGGCTACCAAACTCTGTGTCAATCAGGGCTCTTCAGAGAGAGAATATATTGAAACAAAAATTGGGGGAAAGAGAGGAACAGGGTAAGGGGGAAGGGAGAGAGAAAGGGGGATTAGTTTATCTTTGGGAATTGGCTCAAGCAATGTTGGGGCCTGGCAAATTCAAAATCTGTAAGGCAGACCAGTGAGGAGGAGACTTAGGAAAGACTTGAAATTGCAGTCTTGAGTTCAAAATCTTCACAGCAGGCCAACAGGATGGAAACTTACACAGGATTTCTTTGTTTTGAGGCAGATTTTGATTTGAGGCAGGAATTCTTTTTTTTTTTCCTGAAATACCTCAGTTTTTCCTCTTAAGGCCTTCAATTGATTGGATGAGGGCTATTCATGTTATCGAGAGTACTCTCTTTTACTTCATATCAACTGACTGAAAACATCCTCCACATCGACAAAATACCCATCTAGCAACATCTACCCTAGTATCTGAGCAAACAAGTAGGGACCATGGTCCAGCTAAGCTGGTCTTGCAACATTAACCATCATAGGGTAAAATGCAGGCTGTGAGGATTTTGTGGAAAGAACTGAACCTTGGTTAGAAGTCTAGAATTTGAAAGCAAATTTATATAGTGACTGGTTTAAGTACCTGCCATGTGTAAGTGGTTAATTTGGGTGTCTCTCTAGGAGCCTGAGCAGAAAAGACAAAAAGAAATAAACATTTCACAAATCACAAAAGAGAGATGAATCAATTGCTCAAGGTAATCCTGAAAGAAACAATAATTATCTACATGGACACATGTCAATTGCCTTAGCCTCTAGCCACATTAACTAATGATCTAAGTAGAGTATCAATCTGTCCAAAGAGAAATGTACATGAGAAAACATTTCCAATTTTTCTGTGAAAGACTAAACAGTGCTTAATTTTAAGGAGTGGTTCAGGGCTGAGGCACTGTATAATTTGGAAACACACTGTTCCTTCATGATGGAACCAAGGAGGGAGATTAAAAATGAAGTATGGAGAGAAAAAAACCAGAGCCAAGAAGACCAACTGAACAGTCAAAAAGGTGGGATGAAGAGATAGGAAGACCAGGCTCACTACCTTCTACCTTCCATTTCAGACCTGAACCCTTACTAGCTTTGTGACCTTGGATAAGTCCCCTAAACTTTCCATGTAGGAAATAGGCAAGTGTGAACCAAGGAGACCAGATCTTAGGGATGCAGTCTGAATGGGAAGGTAGAAGGTAGGGAGCCTGGTGAAAAGTAAAGCCCCCAGCACAGATTTGGTGTGGTATCCAGAGGCTTCTAGAAGGACTAGGTAAGAGCTTTTAAAAGATACAGACATACATACAGACAATATACAGATATAACAGAATAATTATGGCACAGTAATGATTAAGTTATTGGCCACTTCTCAGGGTCCTTCACACCAAACTCAAGAATGAGTACCAGTATCATCTTTATTATCCATTTGTAAGAGGACACGGGGGCAAAGAAAGGTTAAGAGACTTCTACAAGATCAAACCTACCAGGCACAGATGTAGGATTTAAACCTAGGCAGTTTGGCTCCAGGGCCAGTGCTCCTAACCACTAAACAATTTGCTACACAGATAGTTTTAAGTTGATGCCTCCTTGTCTCCTTCTTTTGGCTTCCCTTCTTTTGGCTACCTGACCTTCTGCTTTCTTTATCTGGCTGGCCAAAGATCAGCAAGAGAGGGAAGCTAATTAATTCCAAATTCACCACTCAAGCTATTTACAGATACTGGAAAACGAGAACTAACACAAAAGACACGAATTCATTTTACAAGATTAGGCAGCAATGAGGAACTTGGGGGGGAAAGCTACAGTAAAAAGAATGTGAAGAAAACCATACCTTGGACATCTGAACACGTGTAGCTCAGCAGATATAAAGTGTCTACAGTCAAGGTTAATAAATAAATTACAAGCTCATGTTATGAACCAATGAAGTACTTTAGTAATATGTGGGGGTAAAATCACAGAATAATAATGAATTTGAAGACAAAAGCAAGAAGAAAGGTTGGGGTCTAAACAAAGAAATGCTAGCACTAAAAGTGATAGTTTTCTAGGCATAGAAGGAGCCATATGAGAAATGGTTGAAAAGCAGCTAGACATAATTGAGAAGAGCTGATATGTGTAGAATCAAAGTAAATCATGTCAGATACGTCTGGTAGCTTTGGGGGGAAAGGATGAACTTGAGGCAACAGATACTCTCTCAGAGATGACTTGCAGTTTTGAGGAAGTCAAAATAGCAATCCAAAAAAAGAAAAAAAAAGTTCACCTTGAGCAAATGGCCATCTAGATTTACCTGAGTAAATTTTATATCTAGTCTAATGAAACTCATTATTTCATTTTTTTAAAATTTTTTACTTTTAAAAAGCATATATTTATTGGGACGCCTGGGTGGCTCAGTAAGTTAAGCTCCTGTCTTTGGCTCAGGTCATGATCCCAGGGTCCTGGGATCAAGTCCCACGTCGGGCTTCCTGCTCAATGCGAAGTCTGCTTCTCCCTCTCCCTCTGCCTGCTGCTCCCCCAGCTTGTGCTCTTGCTCTCTCTCTCTCTCTCTCTCTGACAAATAAATAAATAAATAAAATCATATATGTATGTGTGTGTGTGTGCATATATATATATGTATACGTATATACAGAGAAAGAGAACATCCACTTGTTCCATTGTTATAGATGCTGTGAAAATTAAGAGAAAAATCACTATCCTCATACAGCTCACGTTACAGAGACAACAATTTAAAAAATTAAATAAAATACATGGTGGTGGTAAGACTTCAGTAAATGAGAAAAACAAGCTAAAAAGAAACCATGAAAGGTAGAGTGGAAAGGACTCATGAGAATCTGACTGGAGCTCCAGAAAAGCAGCAAGAAAACGAGAAAGGAAAACCGAACAGGTAACGTCTGTGACTCTTGATAGAAGATATTTGATAGAAGACACCCAACTTTACCTACGGAAGACTCACATCTGGCCAAAAAAGCAGCGTCTAGGTCAGGAGGAGAGCTGGTAGTCAGAGGTAAGTATTCTAAGGTCCTTGCATTATTCACCACTGATGAGAAGGAGCTATAGCATTGGATAACCACATTTTCTAAGATAATTACTAACAAGCTTCTACTAACAAGGAGTGGACTTCACCTGCCAAGGCAATGCATCAGCGGTGTGTTGTTATAGCTGGTTCTGGCCTGTTCAAGGGAGCCAACTGTTTAATTCTCAGGAACTTTGGCTGCAGTTATTAAATCATGAGCAGCTTTTTTTTTAAGATTTTATTTATTTATTTGACACAGAGAGAAAGATCACAAGCAGGCAGAGAGGCAGGCAGAGAGAGAGAGAGGAGGAAGCAGGCTCCCTGCTGAGCAGAGAGCCCCATGTGGGGCTCAATCCCAGAACCCTGGGATCATGACCTGAGCCGAAGGCAGAGGCTTTAACCCACCGAGCCACCCAGGCGCCCCAGTCATGAGCAGCTTTAAATAAACCACGGGAGGACTATGGATACCAAGGGTAAGCATCCAAACTACCACCAAGCGCTACTTGTTAAAACATTTACCAGGATACCACAAATCTGAGAGCTGTCCTCCTATCTTTGAAATGCTGTTTCATTTTGCCATTGTGACTTAGGCTCACTGAAAGCAAAAAGACAAATTTCTTAAAATGCTTTTGTGGACCCGGCAGCACCTGGCATGTGTTCCTCAAATACTAGATTGTCTGCTACTCTAAATAAGACCAGGAGTAGTTCTTAATTCCTAGGAAGAAACAGAAGTCTGTATTAGCTTAATGAGTTACCAATCAGAAAATTATCCATCTCTAGAATTCCAAGAAATAAATGAATTACTAAAGCCTCAAAATATAGTTAACTCCTACACTGTTGGTGGGAATGCAAGCTGGTGCAACTGCTCTGGAAAACAGCGTGGAGGTTCCTCAAAAAGTTGAAAATAGAACTACCCTATGACCCAGCAATTGCACTACTGGGTATTTACCCTAAAGATACAAACGTAGTGATCCAAAGGGGCACATGCACCCGAATGTTTATAGCAGCAATGTCTACAATAGCCAAACTATGGAAAGAACCTAGATGTCCGTCAACAGATGAATGGATAAAGAAGATGTGGTATATATACATGATGGAATACTATGCAGCCATCAAAAGAAAGGAAATCTTGCCATTTGCAACGACGTGGATGGAACTAGAGGGTATCATGCTTAGTGAAATAAGTCAATCAGAGAAAGACAACTATCATATGATATCCCTGATATGAGGAAGTGGAGATGCAACATGGGGGACTAGGGGGGTAGAAAAAGAAGAAAAGAAACAAGATGGGA
>PISX010022592.1:0-33153 GCA_004024625.1 Mellivora capensis
AGAGGGTATCATGCTTAGTGAAATAAGTCAATCAGAGAAAGACAACTATCATATGATATCCCTGATATGAGGAAGTGGAGATGCAACATGGGGGACTAGGGGGGCAGAAAAAGAAGAAAAGAAACAAGATGGGATTGGGAGGGAGACAAACCATAAGTGACTCTTAATCTCACAAAACAAACTGAGGGTTGCTGGGGGCCGGGGGTCGGGAAACGTGGGTGGGGTAATGGACATTGGGGAGGGTATGTGCTATGGTTAGTGCTGTGAAGTGTGTAAACCTGGCGATTCACAGATATGTACCCCTGGGGATAAAAATTTTTTATAAAAAAATAAAAATTAAGAATAAAAAAATATTAAAATCACATCTTAAATCTTCCCATTTATTACTAAGAAGTCAGGTTATAGAGTAAATAGTTCTTTAGTTTTAAACCAGAAGGTGTATGTAAATAAATGATGTAAATGAAGTAAACTAATGACTTAAATATGACAAAAAGAAGACAAGTTCCTTCTCCAAGAAATAATCCCCCGTTATGGATTTTCCCCCAATTCCAATGATTTTCCCTCTGGGTTGTGTGTGAGTGTGTGTGTGTGTGTGTGTGTGTGTGTGTGTGTGTGTGTGTTTGTGTGTGTGTTACACTGTGGGTGGAAGGTAGTGAGAGTTTTTGGGCTGGGTTCTTCTTCTACCTGATGTCCCCACAGTGGACAAGCACTGTCGCTGCTGTCCTCGTGGGCATTCTCAGTGACAGCACTCAAGACCCATCGTTGAACATCTGAGCCATTTCCAATTATTTGACTCTCATCATTAAAGTGATAAGTACATCTGTGCCACAAATCTGTTTCTTTCTGTCTGATTCCTACAATCTTCATCACTTGAACACTTTCATTCAGGGACATTCCCCTTGTACTGATGGCGTCAGAAGTGCTTGACAATCACGGGAGTGACAAGGACCAAGATGGAGGGAATCTGGGCTCCTGAAACACCACATGAAGGAGCTCAATCTCCAATCTGAAGATCCACTCATCACTGTCATGTGAGGAAATCTATGGCAAGATGCCACCATAATTATGGGAGTTATTTGGTAATTCAGCATAAAGGAATATAACTAGAACATGTTGAAATCAGCAAGCAAACGTCCATAGTTATCATCCTAGAACCGAGAGAAAATGACCAAAAAGCACCTGGCTTCCTCAGTCAGCAGGGCACGAGGTACTTGATCTCAGGGTCATGAGTTTGAGCCCCACATGGAACACAGAGTTGATGTAGGAAACAAAAGAAAACAACAGGACTTACACATGACCCAAATCAATTAGGCTTCAACAATAGAGCTGGTCGGTGATGGGCTGGATCCTCTCTCCTGTTCATTCAGCCACTGGGACCTGAGCACTCAGGTGGTGAGTGCCCAGTCCTTATCAGGCAAACAGTTTCTCCCTCTAGACGCTCAGGGTTTAGAGGGGCAGATGTACAAACATGAACTGAAAAGGTGAATGAACGGAGCATTTGCTCCGTGAGACAAATGTAAAGGACGAAACTGGGTCCTGAACTCCACCAGGGGAGGTATCTGACAAGGCTATGCTGAGATTACATTGAGAATTTCTGTGGCAGGAAAAGAAGACAGCCCTGCACGAATCCCACTGTATTTAGCCCGGCAGAGGGTACCATGGTGCAGAAGATCAGAAGCAAAATATGATGTTCCCAGAGTGGGGGTTAGAAAGGACGCCAGGGTGCTATAAAAGAGGATTCTTAAGGGGGAAGCAGAGGAAAGGGAGGAGAACCATGGCCTAGGGCAGGTGGACAGTACCAGTACCCTGCTTCTAGTGCTGTGTGACCACATTATCCCACATGCAGTGGCTTAACCAACAAACACTATCTCACATTCTCTGAGGAGTCTTTAAGTACAGGAATCCAGGAGTGCTTACCTACGGCTTCTACTGGAGCTCCACAGTACTTTGGGGCTGTTGATAATATTAATTCAGGACCTGCTTCACTGAGAATCAGAGCTCACGTAGGGGTGTTGGCAGGATTCAGTCAATCTCAAAAGGCCTGAGTTCTTCTGTCTGTTCTTGGTCCTCCTTGCTACGTCCTGGGCCTGTGTGTGTAATAAAGTTCACCATAGGGGCTTGTACTCCAGGGTGAGGATGAGGAGAACACGGGTCAGAGGCAGCAAGGGGATGGGCAATGAGCTTTTAGAGCTAAATCTCAGATGGGGATTTTGGGTCATGTGGCCATGTTCTGTAGAATGGAAGGAATCATTCAGTCCAAACCACACTCCAAGGGACAGGGTTACACAAAGATGATTAAACAAGATAATGAGATTTCAGGAAACTCCTGGGAGGAGAAGGCAAAGACTGCCGCATGGTTCGTGCCTTGCCCAGAATCACAGACTTGTAAGAAGGCTGAACCAGACATGAACCCAGCTCTTTGTGGTTCCTCACAATTGGGTCCCTGGATTCACCTAAGACTCACTGCAGGGCTCCTCAAAGTTGGGTCCCTGGATGCACCTAGGACTCACTGCAGGGCTCTGGAAAAAAGTTGTGTTGAAGGCAAGGGCTACAGACATGAGAGAGAGCATTGATATCATAGATAGGAGGCATTCCAGGAAGTTCTTGTCTGAGGGGGAGCCCAGGTCATGGCAGCCCACTGTGTGGACCCCTATCCACATCACACCCATTAGAAAAGATTGAATAGGTCTCAGCACAGGATATGAAGTCTTTAATGGTAAGGGTGGATTCTGACCATCAAGCACCAAAGCTCTAATCCCTTCCTTAGGGTTTGCTTTGAAAATTAGAAAGCCTAAGGTCTTGGGAAAGTATGGCCCACCCATCTGTAGATGGGACTGTCATCTTCTCTGATGCCAGAATATGAGCACTAATGAACAGATGTGTGCCCACAGGAGCGACTGTGCATGCTCTCTCTCTCTCTCTCTCTCTCTCTCTCTCTCTCTCTCACACACACACACACACACACACACACACACACTTACACACAACATTAGGGACTGTAGGGTGGGATCTGATGAGTAGCAGACTCGGAGAAATCGAGAAGAGGAGGAAAATGTGATTGGAGGTATTTCCTACATGTGACACCATTCCTCCAATATCACAGATATTATTCCACACATGCCTGTAGACATGTGGAGGAAGTGCATGCTACAATCATCTGTATTGTACATACAAGATGCAGACCACTCTGGACAGGCATAATGGCTTATCCAGGTTCACAAGCAGATAAGAGTGGAGATTTGCGTCTGAAGCCAGGTGGGGCCCTGGCTGCACTCAGCCCTTCCTTGGGGGTCTGTGGAGATATGTGTGTTGGTGTCACTGTGTGCAGATGTGGCCCGGCATGCAGAAAGGAGATGGGCAGACAACAGCCCTGAGCACTGTTTGCGAAGGTGATAATCCAGGGTGGAATTGGGTAAGTTCTCAGGCAGTTTAGTCACTTCCTTGACCACAGACCCCAATAGAATTTGGAACACTGCAACGAGGCTCCCATATTCTAGTGTAGTCCACTACGAGAGTTACTTGGCTGGAGAAACCTGATACAGAAAGATGTATTCTTGCTGTCTGCCAACACTATGGGTTTCTGGCTCCAGAGTCCCCAGGGGAATGGCTTTTTCACACGCTGCAAACATTGCTGCCAATCTCACCCCCAGTGCCTCAGGGCATTTGGTAGGAGGTTCCATTAGGCATTATGAGAGCAGGGCTCGGTATGGATGCCTGAAAAACTAACCTAGGGTTAGGATAAGGGCCTAGGGGCATGGTGTATCCGATCTGATGATTCTGAGGCCAGTTATCGTGGTGGCTGTTTGGAGGACGGGACTCAGATTGTGTCAAACTGTGCATGAAAGTCCGGGTTTGAGTATGAAAGTGGGGTAGCATCGAGGGCAGTGCACATTTCTCCTAATCTTGGGGTTTTGTGCAGCTCATAGGGCGTGGTTTCCTTCTGGAGGGCAGGGAGATCTGTGGTGTGAGTCCTGAGTCCCCAACCTGGGAGGTTTGTGGGCCAGGACTCTGGGAAAAGACGTCTGAAAATCCAAATTAGGGTTTAGGCTAGGGCCTAGGGCATGGCAGGCCCTATCTTCAGATGCTGAGGTGAGATCCCCAGTATCTGAAGATAGGATGAGTGTCAGTATTTTGCTCAAACTAGAGTTTATGACCACTATGGCCACTGTATTTGGAGGTGGCCTCCTAAGGACATGGAGGTTTCTCCTGTTCAGGAGGTTTTGGGCATTTCCAAATAGCAAGATTTCAGTATGGGGGACTGGTGGAGTCCTGTTCTGTGTCTCAGTGTCCCCCAAAAGGAGGGATTCATGAGCAGGGCAATGGAAACCCAACCTAGGGTTAGCATTAGGGACTAGGGGCATGGCAGGTCTTATCTGCTGACTCTCAGACCAGCTATGTGGGTAGCTGACTGGAGGTTGGGGCTCATGCTGAGGGACAGAATGTGTATTAGTGTCCAGGGACAGGTTCCTTAAATGGGGGTGGCTTCATTGGTCGTGAAGGTTTCTCCTAATCTGGGGATTTTGTGCAGCTCCATAGAGCATGGTTTCCTTCTGGAGGGCAGGCAGAGTCCCATGATATGGTTCCGGAGTTTCTATCTGGAAGGCTTGTGGGCCAGGACTCTTGGGACGGAAGTCTGAAAACTCAAGCTAGGGTTTGGTTTTGGCCTAGGTGTATGGCATGCCTGATCAGCTGTCTCTGGGGGTAGCTACCTGGGGGACTCAGTTGTAAATAGAGCACAGGCTAAAGGTCACAATGCAAGTTTGTGTCCAGTGAGCCCTCAGAAAGAGGGCGTAGCATTGCCCATGCTGGTGTCTCCTAACTCTGGGATTTACACAGCTCCAAACAGCTAGAAATCATTTCTGGAGGACAGGAGGAGTTCTGTTTTCTGGCTCGGATATCCCATATGGAGGGATTTGAGACCAGGCCACTGGGAACAGATGTCTGAAAACACAAACTAGGGTGAGAATGAGGGCCTAGGGTCAGGGCAGGTCTGAGATACTGGCTCTTGGGCTAGCTATGTGGGTGGCAGAGTGGAAGTCGGGACTCAGGATGAATGACAGAATGCGTATTAGTGTCCAAGACTGGCTTCTGTAAGTGGGAGTGGTCTCAGGGGCCCTGCATGTTTCTCCGAATCAGGGGGTT
The DNA here is from genome assembly GCA_004024625.1 of Mellivora capensis. Classification (NCBI taxonomy): domain Eukaryota; kingdom Metazoa; phylum Chordata; class Mammalia; order Carnivora; family Mustelidae; genus Mellivora; species Mellivora capensis. The sequence continues at coordinate 5,143 of PISX010022592.1, forward strand.
TTGTGCAGCTCCATAGGGCACAGTTGCCTTCTGAAAGGCAGGGAGAGTCCTGTGGTTATGGCTCCTGAGTCCCCAGTCTGGAAGGCTTGTGGGCCAGGACTCTGGGGAAACAAGTCTGAAAACAGAAGTTAGGGTTAGGGTTAGGGTCCAGGGCACGGCAGGCCTGATCTGAAAATGCTGGGGCGAGCACCCCAAGATGTGAAGATAGGGTGATTGTCAGGCATTTGTTCAGACTACAATTTGTGACCACCATGGACATCGTATGTTGAGGTGGCCTCCTGATGACGTGGAGGTTTCTACCACTCTGGGGGCTTTGCAAATTTCCAAATAGCAAGGTTTCATTCTGGAGGACAGTTGGACTCCTCCTGTTTGGCTCTAGGGTCCCCCATATGGAGGTATTCGAGAGCAGGCCTCTGGGTATGGATGCCTGAAAATTAAACCTTCAGTTAGGGTTAGGTCTTAGGGGCATGGCAGGTCAATCTGCTGCCTTTGTGCCAGCTACGTGGGTGTCTGTCTGGAGGTAGGACTCAGGTTGAGGGACAGAATTTTATTAGTGTCCAGTGCTGGCTTTTGTGAACGGGGGTGGCTTGGGGTCTCTTACAGCTGTCTCATAATCTGGGGGTTTCATTCAGCTCCATAGGGCATGTTTTCCTTCTTGAGGGCAGGAAGAGTCCCATGGTGTGACTCCAGTGTTCCCTATCTGGAGGGATTGTGGACCAGGACTCTGAGGACAGAAGTATGAAATCCCAAGCTAAGGCTAGGGTTAGGGCCTAGGGCATGGCAGGCCCAATCTACAGATGGTGAGGCGAGCTCCCGAGATCTGAGTTTAAGGCAAGTATGAGGGGGTCACTCAAGCTGGACCATGTGTCCATGAGAACCATTGATTTTGTGGGTGGTCTCATGGGTTCATGGAGTTTTCAAAAGCTCTGGGTTTTTTGCACAGTTCCAAATAATTTGATTTTTTCTGGGGTATAGGTAGTGTCCTCTTTTATGGCTCAGGGTTCCCCCATGTGGAGGAATACGAGAGCAGGGATCTGGGTATGAATTCCTGAAAACCCAACCTAGGGTTTGGGTTAGGGACTAGGGGCATGTCAGGTCTGATCTGCTAACTCTGGGGCCAGATCTGTGGATGGATGGCTGGAGGTCGGGGCTCAGGCTGAGGGATAGAATGTGTATTAGTGTCCTGACCCAGGCTCTGAAATTGGGGGTGTCCTCTTTGACTGTGCAGGATTCTCATAATCTGGGGGTGTTTTTAGCACCCTAGAGCATGGTTTCTGCTGATGGACAGGTAGAGTACTGTGCTGTCATTCCAGAGTTCTCTATCTGGAGGGCTTATGGGCCTGGACTCTTGGGACAGAAGTCTAAAGTCCCAAGCTAGTGTTAGGATTAGGGCCTAGGGCATGGCCGGGCAGATCTGCAGATGCTGAGGCAAGCTCCCTGGGATGTAAATTTAGGGTGCGTGCCAGGCGTTGGCTCAGGCTGAATTTTGTGTCCATGGATTCTGCCTGGACATAGCAGAAGCCTCATGTGGCCGTGGAGGTTACTACCATCCTCCTGGTTTTGTGCAACTCCAATTGGCAAGATTTTTTTTACAGACAGGAGGAGTCCAGTTTTATGGCACAGGTGTCCACCATAAGGAGGGACTCATGACCAGGGTTCTGTGTATGGATGCCTGACAACCCAACCTAGGTTTAGGATTAGGGCCTAGGTGACATGGCATGTCTGATCTGCTGGCTCTGGGGTGACCTGTCCCAGTGGCTGATTGGAGAATGGGACTCAGGTTGTCAGACTACAAATTAGTGTCCACAGTGGCGTACAAAATTAGAGTGGCATCAGGGGCCATGCACTTTTCCATAATCTTGGTGTTTTGTGCAGCTCCATAGGGCACAGTTTCCTTCTGGAGGGCAGGCTGAGAGATATTTTGTGGTTCCTGAGTTCTGTATCTGTAGTACTTGTGGGCCAGGACTCTTGGGATGGAAGTCTGAAAACCCAAACTAGGGTTAGGGTTAAGGCTTAGGGCATGGTTGGCTCGACCTACAGACGCTGAGGCAGACTCCATGGATTGTGAATTTAGGGTGAGTGTCAGGTGTTCGCCCAGGATGGACTGTGTCCATGATTTCTGCCAAATTTGGGGGTGGCCTCATGTGCCCATGGAGGTTACTACAGCCATGGTGATTTTGCGCAGATCCGATTAGCAAGGTTTTATTCTGCGGGACAGGAGGAGTCCTGTATTATGGCTTTGGGTCACCCATATAGAGGGATTTGAGCCAAGGCTCTGGGTATGAATTCCTGAAAACCCAATCTAGGGTTAGGATTAGGGCCTAGGGGCATGGCATGCCTGACCAGCTGTCTCTGGGGGGAGCTACCTTGGGGACTGAGTTGTAAACACAACTCAGGCTGTGGTTCACAAATCTGCTTGTGTCCAGTGAGTCATCTGAAATTGGGGGTGGCCTGAGCCATGCAGATGTCTCTTACTCTGAGAATTTTACACAGCTCCAAACCACAGGAATTCCTTTAGGAGGGCAGGAGAAGTCCTGTTTTCTGGTTCAGGGATCTCCCATATGGAGGGATTTGAAAGTAGACCACTGGGGACAGATACCTGAAAACAGAGCTAGGGTTAGAATTCGGGACTAGGGGCAGGGTAGGTCTGATCTGCTGGCTCTTGGGCTAGCTACGTAGTTGGCAGAGTGGAGGTCCTGTCGCAGGATGAGTGACAGAATATGTATTAGCGTCCAGGGAGGGCTTCTTAAATGCAGGTGGCCTCAGAGGCCATGCATGTTTCAACTAATCTGGGGCTGTTTGTACAGCGCCATAGGGCATGGCTTCCTTCTGGAGGGCAAGGAGAGTCCTGTGGTATGGCTCCTGAATCCCAAGTCTGGAAGGCTTGTGAGCTAGGACTCTGAGGAAGGAAGTCTGAAAACACAAGCTAGGGTTTGGGAAAGGTCCTAGGGCATGGCAAGCCTGATCTGCAGATGCGGATTTGCACTCCTCAGGATCTGAGCTTAGGGAAAATGTCAGGCATTCGCTCAAAGTAAAATTTGTGACCACTAGGGCTACTTTAAGTTGAGGTGTCCTCCTGTGGACATGGAGGTTTCTCCTGCATTGGGGGTTCTGTGCAATGCAAAATAGCAAGGTTTCATTGTGGGAGACGGGTGGAGTCTTCTTGTATGGCATTTGGGTACCCCATTTGGAGTGATTCACGAGCAGGGCTCTGGGGATGAATGCCTAAAAACACAACATAGGGTTAGAGAGAGGGCGTAGGGTCATATCAGGTCCAATCTGCCAACTCTGGCTTGAGGACAAGGACTCTGAGGACAGAAATCTGAAAACCCAAGCTAGGTCTAGGGTTTGGGCCTATGGCTTGGCAGGCCCAATGTACAGACGCTGAGATGAGCTCCCCAAGAATCGAAGTTAAGGCGAGGGTCAGGAGGTCGCTCAGGCTGGAGTTTGTATCCACGCCAATCGCCGAATGTGGGGTGGCCTCATACGGCCTTGGAGGTTTCTCCCGCTCTGGGGTTTGTGCGCAGTTCCGAACAGTTTGGTCTATTCTGGGGATAGGTGTTGTCCAGTTTTATCACTCAGGTGTCCCCCACATGGAGGGATTTGAGAGCAGGGTTTCACGTATGCATGCCTGAAATCCCAAGCTATGACAAGGGTTACGTCCTAGTAGCATGTCAGTCCTTATATCCTGCCTCTGGGTTGAGATACCCATTGGGATTTGTTGAAAATGGGGCTCAGGGTAAGGGTCACAATGGGTGTTTGTGTCCAGGGCAGCCAGCAAAAGTGGGCGTGGCCTCAGGGCCTATGCAGTTTTCTTCCAACTCTGAGGGTTTCACATAGATCCAAAAAGCACAGTGTCCTTCTGGGGGACAGGAGAAGTTCTTTTTCTCGCTCAGGGGTCTCCCATATGGAGGGATTCAAGGGGAGGGCGCTGGTTGTGGATGACTGAAAACCCAATCTAGGGTTAGGAATAGGGCCTACCGGAATGACAGGTCCAATCTGCTGGCTCTGGGGCCAGCTGTCCCGGTGGCTGATTAGAGTACGGGACACAGATTGTGTCAGAATTCATATTGGCGTCCATGGTAGTATACGAAACTGGGGTGGCATCGTGGGCCGTACATATTTCCCCCGACCTAGGGGTTTTGTGCAGCTCCATAGGGCACTATTTCCTTCTGGATAGCATGGAGAGCCCTGTGGTGTGGCCCTGGAGTCACCTATATGGAGGGCTTGCACACTAAGATTCAAGGAATGAAATTCTAAGAACCCAAGCTCGATGTATGGTTAGGGTCTAGGCATGAATCCACGATCTGCAGATTCTGAGGCAAGCTCTCCAGACTCTGAAATTAGGGCAAGTGTCACGCATTCGCTCAGACCAGACTAGAATTTGGCCCAGGAGGCCATGGAGGTTTCTTCTGCTCTGGGGGTTTTGCACAGATTCAAAGAGCATGGATTCATTCTCGGGGAGAGGTGGAGTTCTGTTCTATGGTTCGGCGATACCCATATGGAAGGATTTGAGAGCAGGGCTCAGCGTATGGATGCCTGAAAACCCAACTAGGGTTAACATTGGGCACTAGGGGCATGGAAGGCCAATCTGCCAACTCTGGGGCCAGCTACGTGGGTTGATGGCTGGAAGTCAGGGCTCAGGCTGAGGGACAGAATGTGTTTTAGGAACCAGGGTCGCATTCCATCTAAGGTTGTGGCCGTTTGGCCATGCAGGTTTCTCCAAGTCTGGGGGTTTTATGCAGCTCCATTGAGCATGGCATCCTTCTGGATGTAGGCAGAGTCCCATGCTATGGCTCTGGAGTTCTCTATATGGAAGGCTTGTGAGCCAGGACTCTAGGGATGGAAGTCTGAAGAGCCATACTAGGTTTAGGGATAGGGCTTAGGGCATGGCAGGCCCTATCTACAGAGGCTGAGGTGAGCTTCAGGTTAATGCAAGTGTCAAGATGTTGCTCAGGCTGGAGTCTGTGTCCATGCGATCTGTAAAATGTGGGTGTGGCCTGATGCAGACATTGAGGTTTGTCCCGCTCTGGGGGTTTTGCACAGTTACAAATAATTTGGTCTATCCTGGGGAATGGGTGATGTCCTGTTTTATATCCCAAGGGTCCCTCATATGGAGGGATTTAAGAGCAAGGTTGAATGTATGGATGCCTGAAATCCCAACCTACGATAAGGGTTAGGTCCTAGTGGCATGGCAGTCCTTTTATCCTGGCTCTGGGGTGAGCTACACATGGGGCTGTGTTGAAAATGGGGCTCAGTTGAAGGATCACAATGGGTATTTGTGTGCAGGGTGGCCTGCAAAGTGGGCGTGGCCTCAGGGCCTACACAGTTATCTTCCAGCTCTGAGGGTTTTACATAGCTTAAAAAGGCAAGGTTTACTTTTGGAGGGCAGTAGGAGTTCTGTTTTGTGGCTCAGGGGTCCTCCGTTTGGTGGGATCCAAGTGGAGGCCTCTGGGTATGGATGCCTAAAACGCCAACCTAGGGTTAGAATTGGAGCCTAGGGTCATGGTTAGTCTGAATTCCTGGCTCTGGGGCCAGCTGTCCAGGTGGCTTATTGGAGGACGGGACTCAGGTTGTGTCAGAATGCATAATATTGTGCAGGGTGGAGTACGAAAGTGGGGTGGCATTGCGGGCCATGCACATTTCCCCTCATTTAGGGGTTTTGCACAGCTCCATAGCACACGGTTTCCTTCTGGAGGGAAGGGAGAGTCCTGTGGGGTGGATCCAGAGTCGCCAATCTGGAGGGATTGCATTCCAGGACTCAAGGAATGGAATTCTGAAAACCAAAGCTCAGTGTATGGTTAGGGTGTAGGGTATGGATCACTGATCTGAAGATTCTGAGGTGGTTTCCGAAGATTCTGAAGTTAGGGCACGTCCCAGACATCCGCTCAAACCTTACAAGAATTTGCATATGCCTGGTCTGCCACATGTGTGGGTGGCCTCCTGGGTATGGAAGTTTTTCCGGCTGGGGTTGTTGCACAGCTACCAAAAGTATGGTTTCACTCTGGGGGAGAAGTGGATTCTTTTTGCATGGCTCAGGGGTCCCCATATGGGAGTATTTGAGAGCAGGGCTCTGGGTATGGAAGCCTGAAAACCCAACATAGTGTTAGCATTATGGACTAGGGGCATGGAAGGTCTGATCTGCTGACTCTCGGGCCAGCTACATAGGTGGCTGATTGGACGCTGGGGCTCAGGCTGAGGAACAAAATGTGTATTAGTGTCCTGGGTCGGTTCTGTAAATCAGGGAGGTCTTGTTAGCCATGCAGGTTTCTCCTAAACTGGGGGTTTTGTGCAGCTCCAAATAGTATGGTTTCATTCTGGGGGAGAGGGGGAGGCCTGCTGTATGAATCAGGGGTCCCCATATGGAGGGATTTGAGAGGAGGATTTTAGGAATGAATTACTGAAAACCCTGCCTATGTTTAGTATTAGGGACTACGGACATGGGAGGTTTGATCTGCCAACTCTGCGGCCAGCTATGTGGGTGGCTGACTGGCGGTCGTTCTGAGGGAGAGAATGTGTATTAGTGTACTGGGTAGAGTTCTGATAATAGTAGAGGCCTCCTTTGCCATGCAGGTTTCTCCTAATTTGGGGGTTTTGTGCATCTCCAGTGAGCACGGTTTCCTTCTGGAGGGTAGGCAGAGACCCAAGGTGTGGCTCTGGAGTTCACTATCTGGAGGGTCTGTGGGCCAGGACTCTTGGGACGGAAGTCTGACAACCAAAGCATGGGTCAGGGTTAGGTAGTAGTGCATGGTAGGCCCAATCTACAGATGCTGATGTGAGTTCCTGGGGATCTGAGGTGAAGGCGAGCATCAGGAGGTCGCTCAGACTGAAGTTTGTGTCCATGAGATCTGCCTAATATGTTGGTGGCCTCATGGGGCTATGGAGTTTTGTCCCGCTCTGGGCTTTTTGCGTAGTTCCAAATACTTTGGTCTATTCTGAGGGATAGGTAGTGTCCAGTTTTATGGCTCAGGGGTTCACCATATGGAGGGATTTGAGAGCAGGGTTCCAGGTATGGATGATTGCAAACCCAAACTACTATAAGGGTTAGGTCCTAGTGGCATGGCAGTCCTTATATCCTGGCTCTAGGGTGAACTATTCATAGTGCTTTGTTGAAAATGGGGCTCAGGCTAAGGATCACAATGGCTGTTTGTGTCCAGGGCAGCCTGCAAAAGTGGGCATGGCCTCAGGGGCTACTCAAGTTTCTTCCAACTCTGGGGATTTTACATAGCTCAAAAAGGCAATGTTTTCTTCTGAGGGGCAAGAGCAATTATGTTTTGTGGCTCAGGCATCCCTCGTGTGGAGTGATTCGAGTGTAGGGCTCTGGGTACAGATGCTTGAAACCCAAACCAAGGGTTTGGATTAGGGCCTAGGGGCATGGCAGATACGATCTGCTGGCTCTATGCCAGCTGTCCCAGTATCTTATTGGAAGATGGGACTCAGGTTTTGTCAGACTGCATATTAGTGTCCAGGGTGGATTACGAAAGTGGGGTGGCACTGGGGGCTGTGAAGGTTTCCCCTGATCTAGGGGTTTTGTGCAGCTCCATAGGGCAGGGTTTCCTTCTGGAAGGCAGGGAGAGTCCTGCAGTGTGCCTCCAGATTCCCTAATCTGGAGAGCTTGCATTCCAGGTCTCAAGGGATGGAATTCTGAAATCCCAAGTTCCCTTTATGATTAGGGTGTAGGGCATGGATTCCTGATCTGCAGAAGCTGAGGCAAGCTCTCCATATTCTAAAGTTACAGTGAGTGTCAGGCATTTGCTCAGACCAGACTAGAATTTGTGTCCACTAGGTCTGCCGAAAGAGTTTGTGGCCTCCTGGGGCCATGGAGTTTTCTCCTGCTCTGGGGGATTTGTGAAGCCCCCAAAAGTATGACTTTATTCTGGGGGTGACGTGAAGTCCTGTTATATGGCTGAGATGTCCCCATATGGATGTATTAGAAAGTAGGACTCTGCATATGGATGCCTTAAAACCCAACCTAGGGTGAGCATTAGGGACTAGGGGCATGGCAGGTCCAATCTGCTGCCTCTGGGGCCAGCTACATGGGTGGCTGATGGGGGGTAAGGGCTCAGGCTGAGGAAAGAATGTGTATTAGGATCCAGGGTTGTGTTCTGTAAATGGGGGTGCGCTCGTTAGTCGTGCCAGTTTCTCCAAATCTGTGGGTTTTGTGCAGATCCAATGAGCACAGTTTCCTTCTGTAGTTTATGTAGATTCGATGGTGTGGTTCTAGAGTTCTCTATCTGGAGTGCTTGTGGGCCAGGGCTCTCAGGACGGAAGACTGAAAACCGAAGCTACAGTTAGGGTTAGGGTTAGGGTTAGGGCCTAGGTCATGGCAGGCCCAATCTACAGATGCTGGGTGAGCTCCCGGGGATCTGAATTTAAGGCGAACATCATGAGGTCACTCAGGCTGGAGTTTGTGTACATGCAATCCGCCGAATGTGGGGGTGGCCTCAAGGGGCCATGGAGTTTGCTCCTGCTCTGTGGTTTTTGCACAGTTCCAAATAGTTTGGCCTATTCTGGGGGATAGGTGGTGTCCTGTTTTATGGCTCATGGGTCCCCTGCACAGAGGGATTTGAGAGAGTTTTCCAGGTATGAATGCCTGAAGACCCAACCTTTGTTTAGTGTTAGGTCCTAGTGGCATGGCAGACCTTATATCCTGGCTCTGTGAAGAGCTACCCATGGGGCTGTATTGAAAATGGGGCTCAGGCTAAGGGTCACAATGAGTGTTTGTGCCCTGGGCTGCCTGTAAATTTGTGCGTGGCCTCAGGGGCAACGCAGCTTTCATCCACCTCTGAGGGTTATACATGGCTGCAAAAAGCAAGGATTCCTTCTGAGGGGCAGGAAAAGTTCTGTTCTGATTCTCAGGGGTCCCCGGTGTTGTGGAATTTGAGAAGAGGGCTCTGGGTATGGACGCCTGAAACCCCAACCTAGGGCTAGGATTAGGCCCTAGGGCATGGCAGGTCCGATCTGCTGGCTCTGGGGCCAGATAACCCTGTGACTGATTGGAGGACAGGACTCAGGTTGTGGCAGAGTGCATATTAGTGTCCAGGGTAGATAACGAAAGTGGGGTGGCATCAAGGGCCATGCAAGTTTGCCCTAATCGAGGAGTTTTGTGCAGCTCCATAGGGAATGGTTTCCCTCTGGAAGGCAGGGAGAGTCCTGTGGGCTGGCTCCGGAGTCTCCAGCCTGGAGTGCTTGCATTCTAGGATTCAAGGGATGACATTCTGAAAACCCAAGCTCAGTTTATGTTTAGGATATATGGCATGGATCCTCGATCTGTAGATGCTGAGGTGAGCTCTCCAGATTCTGAAGTTAGGGTGAGTGTCAGGCATTCGCTCATACCAGACTAGAATTTGTGTCCACTAAGGTTGCAGAATGTGTGAGTGTCCTCCTGGGGCCATGGAGGTATCTCCTGCTGGTTTTCTTTTTTTTTTTTTTTGCAGCTCCAAATAGTGTTATTTCAGTCTCGGTGAGAGGTGGAGTCCTATTATATGGCTCAGGGTTCCCCACACGGAGGGATTGAGAGCAGGGTTCTGGGCATGGATGCCTAAAAACCCAACCTAGGGTTAGCATTAGGGACAAGGGGCATGGCAAAATGATCTGCTGACTCTGGGGCCAACCACGTAGGTGGCTGATTGAAGGATAGGGCTCACACTCTGGGAAAGAATGTACATTAGGGTCCAGTGTCTTGTTCGTAATTGGGAGTGGCCTCATTATTCGTGCTGGTTTCTCCAAATCTGGGGGTTTTGTGCAGCTTCAATTAACATGGTTAACTTATGGAGGGTAGGCAGAGTCCCATGGTGTGGTTCTGGAGTTCTCTCTCTGGAGTGCTTGTGGGCCAGGGCTCTTCGAACAGAATTCTAAAAACCGAAGCTAGGGTTAGGGTTAGGGCTTAGGGCATGGCAGGCCTAATCTCCAGATGCTGGGCGAGCTCCCGGGGATCTCAGGTTAAGGCGAGTTTCAGGAGGTCACTCAGGCTGGAGTTTGTGTCCAGCCCACCTGCCACATGTGGTGTGGCCTCAGGGGTCCATGGGGTTTGCTCCTGCTCTGTCGTTTTTGCACAGTTCCAAATACTAATTCTTTGGTCTATTCTGGGGGAAAGGTGGCTCCTGTTTTATGCCTCATGGGTCCCCCATAAGGAGGGATTTGAGAGCAGGTTTCCAGGTATGGATGCCTGAAGAGCCAACCAATGTCTAGGGTAAGATCCTAGTGGTATGGCAGGCCTTATATCCTGGCTCTGCGAAGAACTACCCATGGGGTTGTGTTGAAAATGGGGCCCAGGCTAAGGGTCACAATGGGTGTTTGTGTCATGGCCAGATGTAAAATTGGGCGTGGCCTCGGGGCAATGCAGTTTTCATCCACCTCTGAGGGTTATACATGGCTGCAAAAAGCAAGGATTCCTTCTGGGGGGCTGGAGAAGTTCTGTTCTGTTTCTAAGGGTTCCCCCGTGTGATGGGATTTGAGAGGAGGACTCTGAGTATGGACGCCTAAAACCCCAACCTAGGGCTAGTATTAGGGCATAGGAGCATGGCAGGTCCGAACTGCTGGCTCTGGGGCCAGCTATTCCAGTCACTATTTGGAGGACTGGATTCAGGCTGTGTCAGACTGTGTATTAGTGTCCAGGGTGGAGAATGAAAGTGGGTGGCATCATGGGCCGTGCATGTTTTCCCTGATCTATGGGTATTGTTGGTCTCCATAGGGCTCAGTTTCCTTCTGCAGGGAAGGGCGAGTCCTGTGGGGTGGCTCCGAATTCCCCAATCTGGAGGGATTGCATTCCAAGACTCAAGGGATGGAGTTCTGAAAACCTAATTCAGTGTACAGTTAGGGTGTAGGGCATGGATCCCCAATCTGCAGATACTGAAGTGAACACCCCAGAATATGAAGTTAGGGCTAGGGTCAGGCATTCACTCAAACTAGACTAGGACTTGTGTCCAATAGGGCTTCTGGATGTGTGTGGCCTGCTGGGGCAATGGAGTTTTCTTCTGCTCTGGAGCATTTGCGTAGCTCCAAATAGTATGATTTCATTCTGGGGGAGATGTGGAGTCCTGTTGTCTGGCACATATGTCCCCATATAGAGGGATTAGAGAGGAGGGCTCTGGGTATGGATGCCAGAAAACCCAACTCTAGGGTTAAGATTAGGGCCTACGGGAATAGCAGTTCTGATCTGTTGGCTCTGGAGCCAGCTATAATGGTGGCTGATTGGAGAACAGAACTTAGGTTGTGTCCGAATGATTATTAGTGTCCAGGGTGGAGAATGAAAGAGGGGTGGCATCTGGGGATGGCACGTTTGCCCTGACCTAGTGGTTTCGTGCAGTTCCATAGGGGAGAGTTTACTTTTGGATGGCAGGGAGCCTCCTATGGGGTGACTCCAGAGTCCCCAGTCTAGAGGGCTTGCATTCCAGGATTCAAGGGAGGGAATTCAGACAATCCAAGCTCAGATTCTAGTTAGGGTGTAGAGCATGGATCTCCTATCTGCTGATGCTGAGACGAGCTCTCCAGATTCTGAAGTTAGGGAGAGCGTCAGGCATTCACTCAGAACAGACTCGAATTTGTGTCCACTTAGGGCTACAGAATGTGTGCGTGTCCTCCTGGGGCCTTGGAGGTATCTCCTGCAAGGGGATTTGCACAGCTCCAAATAGCATGATTTCATTCTCAGTGAGAGGTAGAGTCCTGTAGTATGGCTCCGGGGTCCCCCATGTGGAGCAATTCGAGAGCAGGGCTCTGGGTATTCATTCCTGAAACACCAACCTAGGGTTATGATTAGGTCCTCCGGGAATGGCAGTTCCGATCTGCTGGCTCTGGGGCCAGCTATCCCAGTGGCTGATTGGAGGACAGGCCAAAGGTTGTGTCAGACTGTGTATTAGTGTCCAGGGTGGAGAATGAATGTGGGGTGGCATCAGGGGCCATGCAGATTTGCCCTAATCGAGGGATGCAGCTCCATAGGGCACATTTTCCTCCTGGGGGACAGGGAGAGTCCTGTGGGCTGGCTCTGGAGTCCCCAATCTGGAGTCCTTGAGTTCCTGGATTCAAGGGATGGAATTCTGTAAGCCCAAGCTCAGTTTATGCTTAGGGTATAGGGCATGGATACCTTATCTCCAGATGCTGAGGGAAGGTCCCCTCAGGTTTCTGATGTTAGGGCGAGTGTCAGGCATTCACAGACTAGAATTTGTGTCCACTAAGGCTGCAGAGCGTGTGGGTGTCCTCCTCGGGCCATGGAGGTATCTCCTGCTCGGGGATTTGTGCAGCTCCAAATAGTATGATTTCATTCTCGGTGAGAGGTGGGGTCCTGTTATATGGCTCAGGCATCCCCCTTGTGGAGGGTTTCAAGTGGAGGGCTCTGTGTTTGGATGCCTGAAACCCCAATCCAGGGTTAGGATTTGGGCCAAGGGGCATAGCAATTCCTATCCGCTGGCTCTGGTGCCAACCTTCCCAGTGGCTGATTGGAGCACAGTACTCAGGTTTTGTCAGACTGGGTATTAGAGTCTAGGGTGGAAAATTAAAGTGGGTGGCATTAGTGGCCTTGTACGTTTGCCCTGATTTAGGCAGCTCCATAGAGCATGGTTTACTTTTGGAAGGCAGGCAGACTCCTGTGGGCTGGCTCCGGAGTCCGATCCTGGAAGGCTTGCATTTGAGGATAGAGGGGATGAAATTCAGACAACCCAAGTTCAGTTTATGGTTAGAGTGTAGGGCGTGGATCATCTATCTGCAGATCCTTAGGTGAGCTCTCCAGTTTCTGAGGGTAGGGCGAGTGTCAGGCATTCGCTGAGACCAGATTAGAATTTGTTTCCACTAGAGCTCCAGATTGTGTGGGTGTCCTCTGGGACCATGGAGATATCTCCTGTTGGGGGATTTGCACAGTTTCAAATAGTATGATTTCATTCTCAGTGAGAGATGGAATCATGTTTATAGCTCAGTGTTCTCCATAAGGAGGGACCGAGAGAAGTGTTCTGGGAATGGATGCCTGAGAATGCAACCTAGGGTTAGCCTTAGGGACAATGGGCATGGTAGGTCCGATCTCCTGACTCTGGGGCAAGCTACATTGGTGGCTGACTGGAGGACGGGGCTAACACTTTGGGACGGAATGTGCATTAGGTTGCAGGGTCGGGTTCCATAAATGGGGGTGGCCTCATTGATATGCAAGTTTCTCCTAATCTTGGGGTTTTGTGCAGCTCCATTGAGCACAATATCCTCTTGGAGGTTAGGCAGAGTACTATGGTGAGGTTCTGGAGTTCTCTCTCTGGTGCTTATGGCCCAGGGCTCTTGGAACAGAAGTCTGAAAACCGAAGCTAGGGTTAGGGTTAGGGCTTAGGGCATGGCAGGCCTAATCTTCAGATGCTGGGCGAGCTCCCAGGGATCTCACGTTAAGGTGAGTGTCAGGGCTCAATCCAGCTGGATTTTTTGTCCATGCGATCTGCCGAGTGTGTGGGTGGCTTCTTGGGGCCATGGATTTTGCTCCTGCTCTGGGGCTTTTGCACAGTTCCAAATAGTTTGGTGTATTCTGGGCGATATAAAACAGCTCTCCTGTTTTATGGCGTAGTGGTTCCCCGTATGGAGGGACTTGAGAGCAGGGCTCTTTGAATAGATGCCTGAAAACCCAACCTATGTTTAGGGTTAGGAACAAGAGCCATGGCAGGCCTTATATCCTGGATCTGGGATGAGCTATCCATGTGGCTCTATTGAAAATGTGTCTCAGGCTAAGGGTTATAATGGGTGATTGTGTTCAGAGCGACTGGCAAGAGTGGCCATGGCCTCAGGGTCAACACAGGTTACTTCCAATCTTGAGGGTTTACATACATGCAAAAGCAAGGTTTCCTTCTTCCAGTCGGGAAGATTTCTTTTTTGTAGTTGAGGGGGTCCCCTGTGTGGAGGTATTCAAGGAGAGAGCTCTGGGTATGGATGTCTGAAACCCCAAACTGGGTTAGAATTCAAGCCTAGGGGCATGAAGGTCCAATCTTTTGGCTTTGGGGACAGCTGTCCTGGTGCCTCATTGGAGGACGTGACTCGGGTTGTAACAGACTGCATATTAGTGTCTAGGGTGGAGAATGAAATTTTGAGTGGCACAGGGTGGCATGCACGTTTTCCCAGATCTATGGGTTTTGTTGGGCTCCATAGGGCACGATTTCTTTTGCAAAAAAGGCCAAGTCCTGTGGAGTGGCACTGGAGACCCCAATCTGGAGGGATTGCATTCAGGGACTCCAGGGATAGAATTCTGAAAACCTAATTTCAGTGTACGGTTAGGGTGTAGGGCATGGATCCCCGATGTGCAGATACTGAGTTGAGCTCCCTAGAATATGAAGTTAGGGTGAGTGTCAGGCATTCGCTCAAACCAGACTAGAATATGTGTCCACTAGGGCTGCCGGATGTGTGTGTGGCCACCTGGGGCCATGGAGGTTTCTCCTGCTCTGAGGGATTTGCGGAGCTCTAAATAGTGTGATTTCATTCTGGGGGAGATGTGGAATCTTGTTTAATGGCACAGATGTCCCCATATGGAGGGATTTGAGAGCAGGACTCTGTGTATGGATGCTGAAAAACCCAACCTAGGGTTAGCATTAGAGACTAGGGGTATGGAAGGTACAATCTGCTGACTCTGGGGCCAGCTACGTGGGTGGCTAACTGGCGGTCGCTGCACAGGCTGAGAGACAGAATGTGCATTAGTGTCCAGGGTCGGGTTCCATCAATGGGTGTGGCCTCTTCAGCCATGCATGTTTCTCCTAATATCGGGGTTTTGTGAATCTCTATTGAGAACAGTTTCCTTCTGTAGGTTAGACAGAGTCCCACGGTGTGGTTCCTCAGTTGTCTATCTGGAGGTCTTGTGGACCAGGACCTTTGGGACAGAATACTGAAAACCTACGCCAAGGTTAGAGTTAGGGCCTAGGTCATGGCAGGCCTAGGTCAGATGCTGAGCCAAATCCCGGTGAGGTTAAGGTGACAGTGAGGAGGTCACTCAGGCTGGAGTTTGTGTCCTTTCAATCCGCCGAATGTGTGGGTGGTCTCATGGGGCCATGGAGTTTTCTAGGGCCATGGCCCAAACCTCCTGTCAGCCTCTGAGATAGCTAGCAAAATATGCACAGATCGGACATGCCATGGCCCTAAGCCATCATCTCTACCCAAACTGGGTTTGCAGTCATCTGTCCCCAGACCTTATCTCAAATCCATGAATATGGGGGAACCTGATGCACAAAACAGTATCCCTCCTTCCCCATGAGAGGAAACCTTGCCTTTGGGGTGAGGGTAAAACTCTCAGAGTGGGAGGAACATGCATGGCCCATAAGGCCACACCCACTCTTAAGGGCGGCCTTGGGCACAAACACGCATTGAGATCCTCAGGCTGAGCCACGTTTTCATATAAGGCCCAACAGTAGCTGGACTAGGAGTCTGCAATTCAGGCTTGCCATGCCCCTAGGGCCAAATCCTAACCAAAGGGGAGGTTTTCCAGGAGCCCATACCCAGGGCCCTGCTCTGGAATCTCTCTTTTTGGGGGACCCCAAAACAAAAAACAGGACTCCTCCCTTCCCAAAGCATGACACCAAACTATTCGGAGCCTGGCAAATCCCCACAGAAGGAGAAACTTCCATGGGCCCATGAGACCACACCTATATTTCACAGCCATCCTAGACACAAAATCCAGAGACAAAAGCCGGAGCTACCGTCTCACACTCGCCCTTATTTCGGAACCCAAGTAGCTCCCCTCAGGGTCTGCAGATTGGGCATGCCATATCCTCGGCCCTAACTCTAACCCGAGTTTGTGTTTTCAGACTTCTGTCCCCAAAGCCCTGGCCCAGACACCCTCCAGGCTAGTGCCTCCGGAGCCACACTGCAGGACTGAGACTTCCCTCCCAAAGGAAACTGCCCTCTACCGTTGTCAAAACCCTACAGATTAGGAGAAACCTGCAAGGCCCTCGAGGCCACCCAATTTCGTAGTGTGACCTGGAAAAAATGTGCACTCTGACACACCCTGAGAACCTACATCCAGTGAGATGGCCTAGAGACAGGAGATTGAAACTAACATGCCCCTAGTACCTAATCTGAACCCTAGCATTGATTTTGAGGCATCTGTCCCCAGAGACCTGGTCTGAAAAACAACATAACGGGGACCCTGAGGCACAAAACAGAACACCTCCTGTCCCAGAAGGGATGCTTGCTATATGGAGCTGTGTCAAAGACACAGGGGAGGAGAATCTTGCATGGTCTCTGAGCCACAGCCAAAATCCAAGGTCTCCTGGACACAAACCTTCATTATGACCCATCAGTATGAGACTCCATTTCAACTCAGCCGCCTGGGTAGTTCGCCCCAGAGCCAGCAGATCGAACCTGCCATATTCCTAAGCTGCAATGGTAACGTGGGGTGGGATTTCCAGGCATCCATGCGTAGAGCTGTGCTATGGAATCATTCCATATGGGGGACACTGGAACCATCAAACAGGACTCCACCTGTCTTGCAGAAGGAAACCTTGCTATTTGGAGCAGCTCACAACACCTAGAGTGGGAATTCCTCCATGGGCTCATGAGGCCACCCCTGCCTTAGGATGCCATCATGGACACAAACTCCAGCCTGAGCAAACGTCGGACACTCGCCCTTACTTCTAATGCACCCTGAATTTTGGACACAGATCCCAAGAGCAGTTTTTCCTTCTGCAGAGGGGAGGTGATCCCTTCTGTGGCTCTGGGACCAACATGCTGGACCATAGGTTTGTTTTCCACAACAGGCCCTTGGAGTCAGATGCCTGAAAACTTAAGAGAGGGTTCGGATGAGGTCCTAGAGGCATGTCAGGTTCAATCTTCAGATTCAGCACCATTGACCTGGGTGTCTGCCTGGAGGTAGGTTCTGAGGGTGTGACACTGTGCATTTGGGTCCAGAGGGGCCTACGAAATTAGGTTAGGCTCAGGGGCCTTGCAGGTATCTCCTAATTGGTAGGGTTTGGGCCACTGTGATGGGCAGAGTTTCCTTCAGGAGGGAGGGCATAGTCCTGCGGTGTGGCTCCAGAGGCCCCATCCTGGAGGGCATGTGGGCCAGGCATTTGGGGACAGAGTCTGCAAAAACAAACTCGGCTTAGGCTTAGGGGCGAGGTGATGGGTGGCCCGATGCGCAGAGCCTGAGGGCAGCTCCTCGGAATCTGAAATGAGGGTGACTGCGAGGCAGGAGCACAGGCTTTTCTGTCTGGATTGTGTGTCCAGGAGGGCCGTGGAATGCAGGGCTGGCCACATGGGGCCATGGGAGACTCTTCTTCTCTGGGGATTCTGCTCGGCTCCCAAGAGTTTGTTGTCTTTCTGGGGGAAGGGTAGAGTGCTATTTTTCATCTCAGCTCTCCGCAAAACAGGGAATCCAGAGACGAGCTCAGGGTGCAGGTGCTAGGAAATCCAACGGAGGCTTAGGATTTGGGCCTAGGGCCATGGCAGGCACGGTATGCGGGCTCGTGGTCCAGCTACCGAGGGGTCTTGTTTGAAAGCTGGCTCAGGCTGAGGGTCAAAATGCCCCTTTGTGGCCAGGGTGGCCCTCATGAGTGGGAGGTGTCTCATGGGCCTCGCAGCTGGCTCCCATTCTGAGGGTGGACACCAATCCCAACAGCAAGGTTTCCTGCCATGGAGGAGGAGGAGTCTTTTGTGCTTCAGGTTCCCCCATAGGCTTGGATTTGGGCTAAGGTCTGGGTACAGATGCCAGAATACCCAGGTTGGGTAGAGATGATGGCCTCGGGCCCTGGCAGGTCCAACCTCTTGGAAATGGGGCCCGCTCCCTGAGTGGCTGACAGGAGATCGGGGATCAGGCCGAGTCAGACAGAACATTACTGCACAAGTCGGCCTCTGATTTTGGGGTGCCCTCCAGGGCCATACAGGTTGATCCTCGTGTGGGGTTTCTTGGCAGACCCATACAGCCCTTCTTCTTTCCGCTAGGCAGGCAGGATGCTGCATTGTGGCTCCAGAATTGCCACTCTGGAGGGCTTTTGGGACAGGAGTGGGAGGACAGAAACCTGGAAACGCAAGCTACAATGAAATTCAGTTCTGAGCACATGGCAGTTCCAATGTGCAGATGATGATTCCAGATCTCCAACACCTGAGGAAGGGCGAGTGTCAGATATTCGCTCCTGATGGACTTTGTGTCCATGATGGCTGACTAATGGACGGGGGTCCTCTTGAGGCCATGGAGGTTTTCCCACGCTGGGGCATGTGAGCTGCTCCAAACAGGAAGGTTTCCTTCTGCGGGACTGGGGGAGTCTGGTTTGATGGCTCCAAGGTCCCCCATAGGGAAAGATTGGGTAGCAGAGCTCTCCACATGCATGCCTAGAAAGCGAAACTCGCGTTACCCTTGCAGCCAAGAAACGTCAGGTTCCATCTGGTGGCTCTGTGGCAACGTACCATGGGGGTTGAGTTGACATGGAGTCTCTTGACGATGGGTCACGGGGAGACCTTAGAATGTGCTGGTGGCTCAGAGGCCATGCAGGGTCCTCCTACTCTAAAAGTAGGACAGAGCTCCCAAGAGCAGTTTTTTCCTTCTGGGAACAGGAGGTGATCTGTTCTGTGGCTCAGGGACCACATGCTGGACCATAGATTTGTATCCCAGACCAGGCCCTTGGGGACAGATTCCTGAAACCTTAAGGGAGTGTTCTGATGTGGTCCTAAGGGGCATTTCAGGTTCAAACTTCGGACTCAGGGCCATTTACGTGGGTGTCTGCCTGGAGGTAGGTGCTCAGGGTGTGTCACACTGCACATTTGGGTCCAGAGCAGCCTACAAAATTGGGGTGGGCTCAGAGGCCTTGCAGGTGTCTCCTAATCAGGAGATTTTGGACCACTGTGACGGGCAGAGTTTCCTTTGAGAGAGCAGGCACAGTCCTGCTGTGTGGCTCCAGCGGTCCCATTCTGGAGGGCATGTGGGCCATGCCTTTGGGGACAGAGTCTACAAACACAAACTTGGCTTAGGTTTAGGCTTAGGGTCGAGGTGATAGCAGGCCCGATGTGCAGAATCTGAGGGCAGCGCCTCGGGATCTGAATTGAGGGCGACTGTGAGGCGGGAGCATAGGCTTTTCTGTCTGGATTGTGTGTCCAGGAGAGCCGTGGAATGCAGGGCTGGGCTCATGGGGTCATGGGAGATTCTTCTCTGGGGATTCTTCCCAGCTCCCAAGAGTTTGGTTTCTTTCTGGGGGAGAAGAGTGCTGTATTTCATCTCACGGGTCCCCCAAAAACAGGGAATCTAGAGATGTGCTTTGGGTGCGGATGCCTGGAAAAGCCCACGGAGGCTTAGGATTTGGGCCTAGCGGCATGGTAGACCCAGACTTTGGGCTCCTGGTCCAACTAAGGAGGAGTTTGTTTGAAAGTGGGCTCAGGCTGAGGGTCACAATGCCTGGTTGTGCTGATGGCGGCCCTCATGACTGAGCGTGGTCTCATGGGCCACATAGCTGACTCCCAGTCTGAGGGTGGACACCCATCCCAACAGCAAGGTTTCCTGCCATGGGGAAGGAGGAGGAGTCTTTTGTGCTTCAGATTTTCCCATAGGCTGGGATTTGGGCTAAGGTCTGAGGTCAGATACCTGAATACCCAGGTTGGGTAGAGATGAGGGCTTTGGGCCCTGGCAGGTTCCACCATTGTAAATGGAGCCCACTCTCTCGGTGGCTGACAAGTGATAGTGGCTTAGGCTGTGTCAGACAGGACATTACTGCACAAGGCGGTCTCTGTTATTGCAGTGCCTCCAGGACTGTGCAGGTTGATCCTCCTGTGGGGTTTCTTGGCAGACACATAGGGCCCTTCTTCTTTCTGCTGGGCAGGCAGGATGCTGCATTGTGGCTCCAGAATTGCCAGTCTGGAGGTATTACATGCCAGGAGTGTGAGGATGGAAGTCTGAAAACACAAGCTCCACTGAAGTTCAGTGCTGAGCGCATGGCAGTTCCAATGTACAGCGGATGATTCCAGATCTCTAGCACCTGAGGAAGGGCGAGTGTCAGATGTTCGCTTCCGCTAGAATTTGGGCCCATGTTAATGACTAATGGACAGGGGGTGGGGGGCTCATGAGGCCATGGATGTTTCCCCAGGCTGGGGCTTATGAGCTGCTCCAAACTGGAAGTTTTCCTTCTGCTGGACAGGGGGAGTCTGGTTTGATGGCTCCAAGTTCCCCCATAGGGAAAGATTGTGTAGCTGAGCTCTCCATATGGATGCCTAGAAACCCTGACTCGCATTACCCTTGCAGCCGAGGAACATGGCAGGTTCCATCTGGTGGCTCTGGGGCGAAGTACCATGGGTGCTGAGGTGACATTGAGTCTCTTGCCAATGGGTCACAATGCTTGTTGGTGTCCATGCAGAGCTTAGAATGTAGCTGTGGCTCAGGGGGCATGCAGGATTCTCCTAGCCTGAAGGTTGAACACAGCTCCCAAGAGCAGTGCTTCCATCTTGGGACAGGAGGTGATCCATTCTGTGGCTAAGGGATCACATGTTGGACAATAGATTTGTATTCCAGAACAGGCCCTTGGGGACAGATGCCTGAGAACATAAGGGAGTGTACCAATGAAGTCCTAGGGGGATGTCAGGTTCAATCTTCAGACTCAGGGCCATTGACCTGTGTGTCTGCTGGGAGGTAGGTACTCACAGTGTGTCACACTGTGCATTTGGGTCCAGAGGGGCCTACGAAAATGGGGTGGACTCAGGGTCCTTGCAGGTTTCTCCTAATCAGGAGGGTTTGGGCCACTGTGATGGGCAGAGTTTCCCTCGGGAGTGCAGGCACAGTCCTGCGGTGTGGCTCCAGTGGCCCCATCATGGAGGATATGTGGGCCAGGCCTTTGGGGACAGAGTCTGCAAACACAAACACAAACTTGGCTTAGGCTTAGGGGCGCAGTGATGGCAGGCCCGATGTGGAGAACCTGAGGGCAGCTCCTCAGGATCTGAAATGAGGGCGACTGCGAGGCGGGAGCACATGCTTTTCTTTCTGGATTGTGTGTCAAGGAGGGCAGTGGCATGCAGGGCTGGCCTCATTGGGTCATGGGAGATTCTTCTTCCCTGGGCATTCTGCCTGGCTCCCAAGAGTTTGGTGTCTTTCACGGGGAAGGGAAGAGTGCTGTTTTCCATCTCAGGGGTACACCCAAAATAGAGAATTAGACGTGCTCTGGGTGTGGGCACCTTGAAAACCCCACCGAGGCTTAGGATTTGGGCCTAGAGGAGTGGCAGGACCGGTATGCGGGCTCCTGGTCCAGCTACCGAGGGGGCTTGTTTGAAAGCAGGCTCAAGCTGAGGGTCACAATGCCTGGTTGTGCTGAGGACGGCCCTCATGGGTGCGTGTGGTCTCATGGGCCACACAGCTGGCTCCCACTCTGAGGGTGGACACCCATCCCAACAGCAAGGTTTCCTGCCATGGGGAAGGAGGAGGAATCGTTTGTGCTTCAGGTTCCCCCATAGGCTTGGATTTGAGCTAAGGTCTTTGGACACATGCCTGAATACCCAGGTTGGGTAGAGATGACGGCCTCGGGCTCTGGCTGGTCCCACCTCTTGGAAATAGGGCCCGCTCTCTGGGTGGCTGACTGAAGGTTGGGATCAGGCTGAGTCAGACAGAGCATTACTGTACAAGGTGGCCTCTGTTATTGGGGTACCCTCCAGGGCCATGCAGGTTGACCCTCCTGTGGGGTTTCTTGGCAGACCCATAGGGCCCTTCTTCTTTTTGCTGGGCAGGCAGGATGCTGCATTGTGGCTCCAGAATTGCTGGTCTGGAGCTATTACAGGCCAGGAGTGTGAGGACAGAAGTCTGAAAACACAAGCTCCAGTGAAGTTCAGTGACCAGCGCATGGCAATTCCAAAGTGCAGCAGATAATTCCACATCTCCAGCAACCGAGGAAGGTCAAGTGTCAGATGTTCAGTCCCGCTGGAATTTGTGTCCTAGATAACTGACTAATGGACGGGGGGCCTCATGAGGCCATGGAGGTTTTCCCACACTGGGGCTTCTGAGCTGCTCCAAACAGGAAGTTTTCCTTCTGTGGGACAAGGGGAGCCTGGTTTGATTATTCCATGTTCCCCCATAGGGAAAGACTGGGTAGCAGAGCTCTCTGTTGGATGCCTAGAAAGCCCAACTTGCGTTACCCTTGCAGCCGAGGAACATAGCAGATTCCATCTGGTGGCTCTGGGGCGAAGTACAATGGGCGCTTCGGTGACATTGAGTCTCTTGCTGATGGGTCACAATGCTGGTTGGTGTCCAGGGAGACCTTAGTATTTGGTGGTGGCTCAGGGTCCATGCAGGTTTCTCCTACCGTAAAGGTTGGACACACCTCCCAAGAGCAGTTTTTCCTTCTAGGGACAGGAGGTGATCCGTCTGTGGCTCAGGGACCACATGCAGGACCATTGATTGGTATTCCAGAACAGGTCCTTGGGGACAGATGCCTGATAACTTAAGGGAGGGTTCAGATGAGGTCCTTCGGGCATGTCAGGTTCAATCTTCGGACTCAGGGACATTGATCTGGGTGTCTGCTTGGAGTTAGGTGCTCACAGTGTGTCATACTGTACATTTGGGTCCGGAGCGACCTACGAAATTATGGTGGGCTCAGGGGCCTTGCAGGTATCTCCTAATCGGGAGGTTATGGGCAACTGTGACGGTCAGAGTTTCCTTCAGGAGGGCGGGCACAGTTCTGCAGTGTGGCTCCAGAGGCCCCATCCTGGAGGACATGTGGGCCAGACATTTGGGGGCAGAGTCTGTAAACATAAACTTGGCTTAGGCTTAGGGGCGAAGTGATGGCAGGCCCGATGTACAGAGCCTGAGGGCAGCTCCTCGGGATCTGAAATGAGGGCGACTGCGAGACGGGAGCACAAGCTTTTCTTTCTGGATTGTGTGTCCAGGAGGGCCGTGGAATGCAGGGCTGGCCTCATGGGGTCATGGGAGATTCTTCTTCTCTGGGGATTCTGTCCGGCTCCCAAGAGTTTGGTGTCTTTCTCAGGGATGGGAAGAGGGCTGTTTTCCATCTCAATGGTCCCCCAAAAACAGGGAATCCGGAGACGGGATCTGGGTGTAGCGCCTTGAAAACCCCACGGGGACTTAGGATTTGGGACTAGGGGCATTGCAGGCCTAGTATACGGTCTCCTGTTCCACCTACTGAGGGGGCTTGTTTGAAATCGGGCTCAGGCTGAGGGTCACAATACCTGGTTGTGCCCAGGGCGGTGCTCATGGATGCATGTGGTCTCATGGGCCATGCAGCTGGCTCCCACTCTGAGGGTGGACCCCCATCCCAACATTAAGGTTTTCTGCCATGGGGAAGGAGGAGGAGTCTTTTGTGCTTCTGGTTTCCCCATAGGCTGGGATTTGGGCTAAGGTCTGTGGTCAGATACCTGAATAACCAGGTTGGGTAGAGATGACAGCCTATGTCCCTGGCAGGTCCCACGTCTTGGAAATGGGGCCCGCTATCAGGGTGGCTTACAGGAGATCGGGCCTCAGGCCATGTCAGACAGAACAATACTGTAGAAGGCGGCCTCTGTTATTGGGGTGCCCTCCAGGGCCATGCAGATTGACCCTCTTGTGGGGTTTCTTGGCAGACCCATAGGGCCCTTCTTTCTGCTGGGCAGGCAGGATGCTGCATTGTGGCTCCAGAATTGCTGGTCTGGAGGGCTTGCCAGTCAGGAGTGTGAGGACGGAAGTCTGAAAACACAAGCTCCAGTGAAGTTCAGTGATGAGAGAATGTCAGTTCCAGTGTGCAGCAGATGATTCCAGATCTCAAGCACCTGAGGAAGGGCGAGTGTCAGATATTCACTCCTTCTGGAATTTGTGTCCATGATAACTGACTAATGGACGGGGGGCCTCATGGGGTCATGGAGGTTTTCCCACGCTGGGGCTTGTGAGCTGCTCCAAACAGGAAGGGTTCCTGCTGAGGGACAGGGGGAGTCTGGTTTGATGGCTCCAAGTTCCCTCATAGGGAAAGCCTGGGTAGCAGAGCTCTCCACATGGATGCCAAGAAGGCAAAATTCATGTTTCATTTGCAGCCAAGGAACATAGCAGGTTCCATCTGGTGGTTCTGGGTCGAGGTACCATGGGCGCTTCGGTGACATGGATTCTCTTGCTGATGGGTCACAATGATGGTTGGTGTCCAAGGAGATCTTAGAATGTGGTGGTGGCTCAGGGGCCCTGCAGGGTTCTTCTACCCTGCTGGTTGGTAACAGTTCCCAAGAGTAGTTTTACCTTCTTGGGACAGGAAGTGATCCGTTCTGTGGCTCAGGGACGACAAGCTGGACGATAGATTTGTATTCCAGGAGAGGCCTTTGGGGACAGATGCCTGAGAACATAAGGGAGTGTTCCGATGAGTTCCAAGGGGCATCTCAGGTTCAGTGTTCAGACTCAGGGCCATTGACCTGGATGTCTGCCTGGAGGTAGGTGCTCATGGTGTGTCACTCTGCGCATTTGGGTCCAGAGCCGCCTACGAAATTGGGGTGGGCTCTGGGGCCTTGCAGGTTTCTCCTAATCGGGAGGGTTTGGGCCACTCTGATGGGCAGAGTTTCCTTCGGGAGGGCGGGCACAGTCCTGTGGTGTGGCTCCAGGGACCCCTTCCTGGAAGGCATGTGGGCCAGGCCTTTGGGGACACAGTCTGCAAACACAAACTCGGGTTAGGATTAGGGGCGAGGTGATGGCAAGCCCGATGTGCAGAGCCTGAGGCCAGCTCCTCAGGATCTGAATTGAGGGCGACTGTGAGGCAGGAGCGCAGGCTTTTCTGTCTGGATTGTGTGTCCATTACAGCCATGGAATGCACGGCTGGTCTCATGGGGCCATGTGAGATTCTTCTTCTCTGGGGATTCTGCCTGGCTCCTAAGAGTTTGGTGTCTTTCTGGGGGAAGGGAAGAGTGCTGTTTTCCATCTCAGGGGTTCCCCCAAATCAGGGAATCCAGAAAGGGGCTCTGGGTGCAGACACCTGGAAAACCCCACGGAGGCTTAAGATTTGGGCCTAGGGGCTTGGCAGGCACGATATGCGGGCTCCTGGGAAAAACTCCCCGAGGGGGGTTTTTCCAAGCGGGCTCAGGCTGAGTGTCACATGCCTGGTTGTGCCCAGGGTGGCCCTTATGAGTGGGCGTGGTCTCCTGGGCCACACAGCTTGCTCCCACTCTGAGGGTGCACACCTATTCCAACAGCAAGGTTTCCTGGCATGGGGAAGGATTAGGAGTCTTTTGTGCTTCAGTTTCCCCTATAGGCTAGGATTTGGGCTAGGTCTGGGGTCAGATGCCTGAATATCCAGGTTGGGTATAGATGACGGCCTCGGGCCCTGGCAGATACCACCTCTTGGAAGTGGGGCCCGCTCTTTGGTGGCTGACGGGAGATCGGGCCTGAGGCCGTGTCAGACAGAACATTACTGTACAATGCGGCCTCTCTTATTGGGGTACCCTCCAGGGCCGTGCAACTTGATCCTTATGTGGGGTTTCTTGGCAGACCCATAGGGCCCTTCTTCTTTCTGCTGGGCAGGCAGGATGCTGCGTTGTGGCTCCAGAATTGCCGCTCTAGAGGGCTTACAGGACAGGAGTATGAGGACAGAAACCTGAATACACCAGCTACAATGAAATTCAGTTCCGAGCACATGGCAGTTCTAATGTGCAGATGATGATTCCAGATCTCCAGCACCTGAGGAAGGGAGAGTGTCAGATATTCGCTCCCGCTGAAATTTGTGTCCATGATGGCTGACTAATGGACAGGGGTGCCTCATGAGGCCATGGAGGTTTTCCCACGCTGGGGCTTGTGAGCTGCACCAAACAGGAAGGTTTCTTTCTGCGGTACAGGGGGAGTCTGGATTGATGGCTCCAAGTTCCCCCATAGGGAAAGATTGGGTGGCAGAGCTCTCTGCATTGATGCCTGGAAAGCCACCTTGCATTACCATTGCAGCCGAGGAACATGGCAGTTTCCATCTGGTGTCTCTGGGGCGAAGTACCATGGGCACTGAGGTGACATGGATTCTCTTGCCATTGGGTCACAGTGATTATTGGTGTCCAGGCAGACCATAGAATGTGGTGGTGGCACAGGAGCCATGCAGAGTTCTCCTACACACAAGGTTGGACACAGCTCCCAAGAGCAGTTTTTCCTTCTGGGGACAGGAGGTGATCCATTCTGTGGCTCAGGGACATCATTCTGGACCATAGGTTTGTATTCCAGAACATGCCCTTGGGGACAGATGCCTGAAAAATTAAGGGAGTGTTCCGATGAGGTCCTAGTGGCATGTCAATTTTAATCTTCTGAATAAGGGCCATTGACCGGAGGGTCTGCTTGGCGGTTGGTGCTCATTGTGTGTCACACTGCGCATTTGTGTCCAGAGCTGTCTACAAAATTGGGGTGGGCTCAGGGGCCTAGCAGGTTTCTCCTAATCGGGAGGTTTTGGGCAAATGTGATGGGCAGAGTTTCCCTCAGGAGGGTGGGCACAGTCCTGCAGTGTGACTCTATGGGCCCCTTCCCTGCAGGGCATGTGGGCCAGGCCTCTGGGGACAGATTCTGCAAACACAAACTCGAGTTAGGGTTAGGGGCGAGGTGATGGCAGGCCCGATGTGCAGAGCCTGAGGGCAGCTCCTCGGGATCTGAAATTAGGGCGACTGCCAGGTGGGAGTGCAGGCTTTTCTGTCTGGATTGTGTGTCTAGGAGGGCCGAGGAATGCAGGGCTGTCCTCATGAGGCCATTGGAGATTCTTCCTCTTTGGGGATTCTGCCCGACTCCCAAGAGTTTGGTGTCTATCTGGGGGAAGGGAAGAGTGCTGTTTTCCCTCTCAGTGTTCCCACAAATACAGGGAATCCATAGATGGGCTCTGGGTGCGGGCTCCTGGAAAACTCCACGGAGGCTTCGTATTTGGCCCTTGGGGCATGGCAGGCCCTGTATGCAGGCTCCTGGTCCAGCTACCTAGAGGGTTTCTTTGAAAGAGGCTTCAGGTGAGGTTCACAATGTCCGCTTGTGCCAAGGGCGGCCCTCATGTGTGGGCCTCGTCTCATTGTCCATGCAGCTGTCTCCCACTCTGAGGGTGGACATCCATCCCAACAGCAAGGGTTCCCTGCCTGGGGAAAGAGGTGTAGACTTTTGGGCTTCAGGTTCCCCCATAGGCAGGAATTTGGGCTAAGGTTTGGGGTCAGATGCCTGAATACCCAGGTTGGGTAAGGATGATGCCCTCGGTCCCAGGCAGGTCCCACCTCTTGGAAATGGAGGCTGCTCTCTGGGTGGCTGACAGGAGATCGGGGCTCAGTCCGTGTCAGACAGAACATTACAGCAGAGGGCGGCCTCTGTTTTTGGGGTGCCCTCCAGGGCCGTGCAGGTTGATCCTCCTGTGGGGTTTCTTAGCAGACCCATAGGGCCCTTCTTCTTTCCACTGGGCAGGCAGGATGCTGCATTGTGGCTCCAGAATTGCTGGTCTAGAGGGCTGACGGGCCAGGAGTGTGAGGACGGAATTCTGAAAGCTCAAGCTCCACTGAAGTTCAGTGCTGAGCGCATGGCAGTTCCAATGTGCAGCAGATGATTCCAGATCTCCAGCACCTGAGGAAGGGCGAGTGTCAGATATTTGCCCCCGCTGGAATTTGTGTCCATGATTGCTGAATAATGAAGGGGTGGGGGCTCATGAGGCCATGGAGGTTTTCCCACGCTGGGGCTTGTGAGCTGCTCCAAACAGGAAGGTTTCTATCTGTGGGACAGGTGGAGTCTCTTTTGATGGCTCCAAGTTCCATCATAGGGAAAAATTGGGTAGCAGTGCTCTCCTCATGGATGACTGGAAAGCCACCCTAGCATTACCATTGGAGCCGTGGAACATGGCAGGTTCCATCTGGTGGCTCTGGGGCGAAGTATCATGGGGGCTGACTTAACATGGATTCTCTTGACGATGGGTCACAATGCTGGTTGTTGGATGGCTCCAGTATGCCCCATATGGATCGACTTGAGGATCCTGTCCATTTCAATCTTCTGTTCTTGGACCATGGACAAGTCTCCCTCTCCAGGGATTAGGCCTGTCTCCCAAGAGTTTGGAGATACTGTGTGGGAAGGGGGGAGTCCTGTTTTCTGTCTCAAGTGTCACTCCAAAAGAGGGATTCCAGAGCAGAGCCTTGGGTACGGGTAACTGGAAAACC
>PISX010022593.1:0-31414 GCA_004024625.1 Mellivora capensis
AAAAAAATATGGCTTTTCTTGGGTTTTGAGCCTACCAGCTTTCAGACTCGCACTTACACTCTCAGCTCTCCTGGGTTTCTAGCTTGCCAACCGCACATCTTGGAACCTCTCAACCTCTATAATTACATGAGCCAGTTCCTTATTTTATGTATATCCTATTGGTTCTGAAAAATCCTGACTAATACAGGCAGCAAGGGGTAAGGTTCATTTGGAGTTTTAGCAGTCTTTGAAAGGCACTTGGGAAATCTAAACCATGCCCTTGAAAAGTAAAGCTCCAGTTTGTTTTCCCCCACTTGTCTAGCTTCAAAACACCAGCGGCTATTAACATTGATCTGTCCAGACTGCGTTTATAAAGCTCTGTAAACTGATCAGAGGGGAAATTAAATTAGACTGTAATTCTGCAGCACTCTGAAGAACATTAGCTTGCAAGAACACCCAGGAGATCCAATTAGAACCATCATGGCCTGTCTGCCCATAGAATACAAATATGTTCTCTCTCGTTCCATGAGACCTGAAGTGCTACTTGGGTAGTGCTTGTCTCATTTGGAGGGTTAGTACTGCTTGTGTCCAGAGGTACTGATCTCATGTCCAGATTAGGAAATGCCTAAAGTAATCCTATTAGCAGAACTGGACTAGGAAATTAAAGCCATCTCAGTGATGCAGCTAAGGTTAATGTTTTTTAAAAAACTAGTAATATGAACTCCACTGGGTAAAAAGAACTGATCTCTGCCAATGGCCATTGGGAAAAGGAAAAGAAGTGAGAAAAAAACAGAAGGGCCAATAACTCTCAGAAAGGAAGACCCACTCCTCACCTAAGTGAAGTTCATAGTTAATTTCTAAAACCCCAGATAAAAAAGGAAAGGGACAGTAACCTATCCTGTGTCCAGCTTATGCCAAATGCTTGCACACATGGCTTTATTTCATCTTGGCATCATCCCTCCCAATTTTACAAATAAGTAAACTGATGCTCAGAGAGTTTAGAATAACTGTCCAAGGTCCGTCAATAGAAAGTGAGGGTCCTTGGTTTCTGATTCAGGTCTGCCAGAATCTAAACCTTCTGTTCTTTCCATTATATCACACAATGTATATGTCTAAGGAAATGAAAGATATAAAGAGAAAGTAGAAAAGGCTTAGAATAGGCAAGGAGGTTAAACCATTGCATTAAGGAAAAAAACTTTCTTGATTCAAGGTAAGATTGGTTTCCATCAAAAGCTGAAGCAACGTGTGTGAAAGAGAAAAGAAGCCTGCAAATGATTAAAAAAAAGAACCCATTCTCAAACAATGAGAAGCGCCACTTAAGAGCCACATCCCAGAGTGGTATTTAATGGGAAGCACAATGTCAGAGACAAGAAGCTGATCAGCTAATGTAGAAACACATTGAACTTGGAGGAATTAACCAAGAGTAGTGATTTTGTGCCTACTTCACAACCTGGCAGAGAGAGCTTGGAAATATAAAGCACTTAGAGTTAACAAGGATGGCCCTAATGATCTTTTGTGCTTGCTTCCAGAAAGACTTAACTTTTTTTACAGTGTCCCAAGAGTAAGTTGACCACTGACATGCTCAACATGTGTATCCAGACTCTGAGTTCCCAAGTCATCTCATCTTTCTGGAATGTAATCAAAGCTCTTTTATATCATGCTTTAGTCAGATGGACTATTTGTTGTTTTTCAAAATGTCAAGTACTCTCTGTAATTTGGACCTTTGGACATGTTGCTCTGTCTACTACAAATCTCATTCTCCTTTCCTCACATTTAACTGTAGCTCCAGTACTGACTCATAACACAGCCCAACTTACTTACTGAGATGAGCTCTATAATATGCCACCCATCCCCCTTTAAGAAAGTACTCATTGTCCCAACTTCTGGGAAAGCTGTTGTACCAAGCCTTCAGCTGGAAAACCCTTTAAGGACTGCTTTACCTGAAAAGAGCATCCTCACCCAAATTCATGCTCCTTCCTGCAGTAGCCTATATCCAATGACTGATAAGCACTAAAACATTAAGATCAAACTATCTTCACCTAAATAGGGACAACTATTAATGTACTTATATCCTCCAGACCTCCCCATAGAGCTGTCCACACCTGCTCTTGGATCTGCATTGAGGTATACTTCTTTACACAATTCTGTTTCCATCCTCTCCTTTCCACAAATATTTATCCCATGGACACTCTTAAATAAATGTTCTGCACATTAAACTCAATCTCAGAGTCTACTTCTTCATAAAACCAATCTGTGACACACCTGCCCCAGCAGAAAAGTGTTAAAATGGGGGAAGAACAGGAAAGATACCAAGCACTCATCACCAGTGAAACCCATCAAAACAATTAAATTTCCTTCTAGTTCACTAGGAATTCAGTAAATTCAAGAACTCCTGTGCCAGTCTGAGTTTAGTTAGGAAATCAAAGGCACCATATTTATTACAAAATTAGGGAATTTAACATGGAAATCAAGATTTATACCAAAGTGGGATTTGTTGTGGGAGTAAATATCTGGAAGGGGTTGAAGCCAGAGGACAGAAGGTTTAAGGACTTCACTTAAACCACTGAAGTAGGTAAAGGGGGTGAGAAGTAGGAAGTGAGGACATTCAAGAAGCCACCATTCTGGTAACCAAAGTGGGAGCTCCTAGAAAGATCTGTGAAGCTAACAAATCCACAAAATCCACTGTATATCACAAAACTGCTATATTTATGATCCACAGTAGCCAAATAATTATAGCTTCTTTCATTTCAACCTTCCAAATGTCACAAGAATAACTCTCCATTAGCAAATTCTAACCCAGAATCATACAGGAAAGAAGATTCTGGAAAATATAGTTCCCCAACTTAGGAGGGGTGGTGGAGCCAATTGACACAGACAATCTAGGACAACTCCTTAACCAAATAGTTAAGTTCATCTGCCCAAATCCATGAATCATTCTTTGTCTTCTTTATCTCTCCCCACATGAGATGTCTCATTTTTCCTGAGTAGGGCGAAATGTCTGGGCAAAAATACAAAGGCCTGCCCTCTCCACGTACAATAATGTGGCTCAAGCCACTGTGATTACATGGAATCATATACCATATACCATATATACCATATACATGGTATATGGAAAAGAGATAAAATCCAGTGAGTGGGCCTAGAATTGGGAGAATTTAGAGAAACTTGAGATATGTGGCATATGGTCAGCTTTCTTTCTTTTACTCTTAATTACCCAGATTAATGAACACCTGTTAATCCAGCACAGCCTATGAAGGTCACAGCCATTATGAAAATTTATTCTGGTGTCAGAGTCAGAAAGCAGGGAAACTCCTATGAAATAGAAGCCTTCATCCACATAAGCCTTCACCTACTTTAAAGGCAAATTCCAGAGTACAGGTCTTTCATCTCCTTATTTTTAGGTTTATTCCTAGATATCTTATTGTTCTGGTGCAATTGTAAATGGAATTGCTTTCTTTGTTTCTCTTTTTGCTGTGTCACATTAGTGTATAGAAATGGAACAGGTTGTTATACATTGTTCTTGGATCCTACAACATTACTGAACTCACTTACTAGTTCTAGTGATTTTTTTGGTGGGAAGTCTTTAGTATTTTCTATATATAATATTATGTTATCTGTAAATAGTGAAAGTTTTACTTTTTCCTTACCAATATGGATGGATGCCTTTTATTTCTTTTTTTCATCTAATTGTTGCAGCTAGGACTTTTAGTACTATGTTGAATAAAGTGGTGAGAGTTTGTTTGTCTTGTTCCTGACCTTCAGGGAGAAGCTCTCACCTTTTCAACAATGAATATGACATGAGCTGTGGGTTTTCCATAAGGTCTTTATTATGTTGAGATACCTTCCTTCTAGACCTACTTTGTTAAGGGTTTTTATCACGAATGGATGTTGTACTTTGTCAAATGCTTTTTCTGTATCGAAATGATCATATGGTTTTATCCTTTCTCTTAGTGACATGATGTATCACATTACTTGGTTTGCAAATATTGAACCATCCTTGCATCCCAGGAATAAATCTCACTTATTCGTGGTGAATGATTTTTTTAAATGTATTATTAGATTCAGTTTGCTAGTATTTTGTTGAGGATTTTTGTATCTATGTTCATCACTGATATTGGCCTGTAGTTCTCTATTTCTGTGGTATCTTTATCTGGTTTTGGTCTCAGCATAATGACTCATAGGATGAATTTAGAAGTTTTCTTTTCTCTTCTACTTTTTGAAATTGTTTGCCAGAGATAGCTATTAACTCTCCTTTAAAAGTTTGGTAGAATTCACCTGTGAAACCATCTCATCTTGAACTTTTGTTTGTTAGGGACTATTATTATTATTATTATTACTGATTCAGTTTCATTGCTGGTAATGAGTCTGTTCAAATTTTCTCTTTCTTTTTGCTTCAATTTTGGGAGGTTATGTTTCTAGGAATTATGCATTTCTTCTAAGTTGTACAACTTGTTGACACAGTTTTTCATAATTTTCTCTTACAATTGTTTATATTTCTGTGGTGTTGGTTGTTATTCCTCCTCTTTCATTTGTGAATTTGTTTATCTGGATCCTCTTTCTTTTTTTTTAATGTGTCTGGCTAATGATTTATCAATTTTGTTGATCTTTTCATAGAAGCAGTTCTTGGGTGCATTGGTTTGTTCAATTGTTTCTTTGGTTTCTATATCATTCATTTCTGCTCTGTCTTTATTAGCTCCATCCTTCTGCTGCTTTGAGGTTTTGTTTTTACTTCTTTTTCTAGCTGCTTTAGGTGTATGGTTACATTGTTTATTTGAGGTTTTCCTTGCTTCTTGAGATAGGCCCGTATTCCTATAAACTTCCATCTTAGAAGGGCTTTTGTTGCATCCCAAACCTTCTAGACCTTGTGTTTTCCTTTTCAACGGTTGCCATGTACTTTTTTATTTTTTCTTTGATTT
The DNA here is from genome assembly GCA_004024625.1 of Mellivora capensis. Taxonomy (NCBI): domain Eukaryota; kingdom Metazoa; phylum Chordata; class Mammalia; order Carnivora; family Mustelidae; genus Mellivora; species Mellivora capensis. Next base: position 4,896 of record PISX010022593.1, read on the forward strand.
CTTGGTTAGCCCATTCATTGTTAATAGCATGTAATTTAACCTCCATGTTTTTGTGCTCTTTCCAGATTTTTTCTTGTGGTTGATTTGTAGTTTCATAGCATTGCGAACAGAAAAGATCATGGTATGACTTTGATCTTTTTTAATTTATTGAGACTTGTTTTCTGACCTAATATGTAATCTATTCTGGAGAATGTTCTGTGTGCACCTAAAAAGAATGTGTATTCCGCTTAGAATGGAATCTTCTGAATATATCTGTTAGTGCCATCTGGTCCAGTATTTGATTCAAAGTCACTATTTCTTTGTAGATTTTCTGTTTGGATTATCTATCCATCAATGTAAGTGGAATGTTAAAGCCCTCCCCACTATTATTTTATTGCTATTGATTATTTCCTTTATGTTTTTTATTAACTTTTATGTATTTGGATGCTCCTGTGTTGGCTGCACAAATATTAACAATTGTGATACTTTCTTGTTGGATTATTCCCTTTATGTTTATATAGTGTCCTTCTTTATCTCCTGTTACAGTCTTTGTTTTAAAGGCTATTTTCCCTGAGATAAGTATTGATACCTTAGCTTTCTTTTCACATGCATTTGCATGATAATATGACTCCATCCCTTCACTTTTTTTTATTGTTATGTTGGTCACCCTAAAATACATCATTAGTTTTTGATACAGTATTCCGATATTCGTTGTTTATGTACAATACCCAGTGCTCCATGCAATATATGCCCTCCATCCCTTCACTTTTGATCTGTATGTGTCATTAGGTCTGAAATGAGCCTCTTATAGGCAGCATATGGCTGGGTTTTTGCTTATTTATCCATTCCATCACCTTTGACATTTTTTTAAGATTTTATTTATTTATTTGATAGAGAGAAAGATCACAAGTAGGCAGAGAGGCAGGCAGAGAGAGAGGAAGGGAAGCAGGCTCCCTGCTGAGCAGAGAGTCTGATGCGGGGCTCAATCCCAGGACTCTGAGATCATGACCTGAGCTGAAGGCAGAGGCTTTAACCCACTGAGCCACCCAGGCGCCGCCCACCTTGTGACTTTTGATTGAAGTGTTTACGTGAAGTCTATTTACATTCAAAGTAATTACTGATAGATATTTACTTATTGCCATTTTCTTATTTCTTTTGTAGTTGTTTTTGTAGTTCTTCTCTGTTCCTTTGTTCTCTTGCTTTCTTCTTTCAGTTAGTTGGCTTTCTTTAGTCATATACTTAGATTCCTTTTTCTTTATTTTTTGCATCTCTATTACCGATTTTTGATTTGTGGTTACCACTTAGTTTGTATATAACGTCATCTGCAGAAAGAAGTCTGTATTAAGTTGATGGTCAGTTAAGTTTTGAACCCATTCTTTCTCCTTGCCCCCCACATTGTAGGTATATGGTGTCATACTTTACATCTTTTTATTTTGTTAGTTCCTTGACTGATTTTTACAAATATTTTATTTTTACTGCCCTTGTGCTTTCTACTTTTCTTACTCGTCCTTATGATCTTCCCTTTCCACTCAAAAAGTCCCCTTTTACATTTCTTATAAGGCTAGTTTCGTGGTTGTGAATTCCTTTAATTTTTGTCTTTCTGGGAAACTCTTTATCTCTCATTCTTTTCTGAATGATAGCCTGCTGGATAGAGTATTCTTGGCTGCAGGTTTTTTCCTTTCAGCAATTCAAACATATCATGCCACTTTCTTCTAGCCTGCAAAGTTTCTGCTGAAAAATCAGCTAATAGGCTTCTGAAATTTCCTTTGAACATAACTGTTTTCTCCTGTTGCTTTTAAAATTCTCCCTTTTCACTACTTTTGTCATTTTAATTACTATGTTTCTTGATGTGAACCTCCTTGGGTTGATTTTGTTGCAGGAATCTTTGTGTCTCCTGAATCTAAATTTCTGTTTCCCCAGATTCAGGAAATTTTCAGCTATTATTTCTTATAAATGTTCTGTCCCTTTTTTCTCTCTTCTCCTTATAGGATCCCTATAACGTGAATGTTATTACACTTGATGGTGTAGCTGAGTTTTCTAAGTCTATTTTCATTTTGTATTACTTTTTTTGCTCACATGTTCAGCTTGACTGATTTCTTTTTTTTTTTTTAAGATTCCATTTATTTATTTGACAGAGAAAGAGAGATCACAAGTAGGCAGAGAGCGAGGAGGAAGCAGACTCCCTGCTGGGCAGAGAGCCTGATGCAGGACTCGATCCCAGGACCCTGAGATCATGACCTGAGCCGAAGGCAGCGGCCTAATCCACCGAGCCACCTAGGCACCCCTGACTGCCTTCTTTTACTCTGTCCTTCAGGTCATTGATCCAATTATTCTGCTTCCTCAAGTCTACTATTCATTCCCTCTAGAACTTTTTTTTTTTTGGCAAGCGTTTCTTTTTTTTATTAAATTTTATCTTTTCAGTGTTCCAAAATTCATTGTTTATGCACCACACCCAGTGCTTCATGCAATACGTGCCCTCCTTAATACCAACCATCAGACTAAAAAAAATTTCATTTATTGAGATCTTCATCTCTGATTGGTTCTGTTCTAGGTTTTTTTCTTTTTGTTGGGGCCTCACTGAGGTCCACCACTCTTTTCTCAAGTCCAATGAGTACTTTTATGACCATTAGTTTAAATTTTCTATCAGGTATATTATTTTCCTCAATCTTGTTTAGCTCTTTTTCCATAATTTTGTCTGATTCTTTCATTTGGGACATATTCTTCTGTTTCTTCATTTTATCTAACTTTCTGTGTCTGTTTTTATGTTCAGAAAGTCAACTCATCTCCTTCTCTTGAAAATAGTGTCCTTATGAAGAAGAGGTCCTGTACTGCCCTTCAGTGCAATGTTCCCTCTTCACCAGAGCCTTGCTCTTCGGGGATATCTCCTATGTGTATTACAAGCGCCCTACTGTTGTGACTGAGTCACATTTGCATGCAGTCCAGTTATCTGAAATGCCTCTATTTGCCTGTTGTGGGCAGGATTTGGTCCCTGTGTTGTTAGAACACTGGTGTGTGGCTCCTTGGGCTTGAGTTGAGTCAAACCAGGCATTTGTCAGGGATGCAGTAGCACCAAACTTCAGAGTGCTTCACCTGTTTCATACACTGAGAAGCTTTTGTTGGTTGGTGGGGCTATAGTCAAACCAGCTATCTTCCCAGAGCCCACTGCTTGGGCTACAGTCTGACTGATGTGTGTGGTTATTTTCCCTCTCTCTGGGACAGTCATTTTAGAGAGGTGCTGGCTCCTGTTGGGGATGTTTGCACAATTCCACATTTGTGGCACTCCTTTAGATGGGCTCTGGCCAAGATCCTATTGGAGAAGAAGATCTTCAGAGGGATGTGGTGGTGAGATGCACTGTTATCAAGGTTTACACAGTCTGCTATGGGAGAAGACCTGGACTGGAGGCTCACCTGGAGAGGGCATATTCTCAGGAGAATGTGTGGGTGGGGTGCACTGTTAGCAAGTTAGATAGTGAGTGTTGGTGTCACAGTGATTCCTGCAGGTGGGCATATGTTTAGGCTAGGGAATGGGAGATGGAAATGGCTCCAGCAGGCTCCTTTGTTCCTCTAGAAGTTTCCCAACAATCCCTGCCCTCCAGCACACACTCTATATTAGTAAACAAATCTCCCTTCTGTATGCCCCTGGCCTTTTTCAAACTTCTGCTTCTATGCTATATCTCTGTGGCTCTTTGTTGTACTGTCCCTTTAAGGGTGGGACTCAGTTTCTTCTCACCCTTCTGGCTCTTCCAGAGCCAGGCTTGCTGATTTCCAGGTTTTCAGTCTTGCCAATTATAAGAACTTGTGAAATTCAGCCTCCTGGTTTTCAAAGCCAAATGTTATGGGGAGTTGTCTTCCCCATTATAGTTCCTTGCTGTGAGAGTCTGTTTGTCTCCTCTCTCTGCACCTATGGCATTCCTCCCTCCTGCAGTCTCATGGGTCTGTTTAGTTTCTGACCTCATCTCTATCTTTCCTTCTCTTTTGATGCAGCCTCTTCTCTACATTTAGCTGTGGAGAGTTTGTACTGTCAGTCTTCGGGTCATTTTCCGGGTCATTTACACTGATGTGTTTTCTAATTTTATCCATGGGAAGAGTTGGGCTTAGGGTCCTTCTACCCTGCCATCTTCCCTTGTGTCTGTGAAAACATCTTTTCTTAAATTTCCTCGTCTAGGAAACAAGATCAGCAGTCTCTAAGATACTGAATAAAGCTAAAAGAAATGTAGTAGCAGCTTCCTTTGTACTGTTTTCTTTCTAAACTTTAAGTCACAAATTTAGGTTCTTTTTCTATTTGTTTTTGTTGTGTTATATTTTCTTTTCTTTTTAAGATTTATTTATTGAGAGAGAGAATGTGAGTGGGGGTAGGGGCAGAGGGAGAGAACCTTCAAGCAGATTCCTCGCTGAGCATGGAGCCCCAACTCAGGGCTCAATCCCATGACCCATGAGACCGTGACCTGAGCCAAAACCAGGAGCTAGATGCTTAACCAACTGAGCCACACAGGCACCCCTGTTGGGTTATATTTCCACCTTTAAGTGTGCCCCAGGACCTTGCCACTTCCAGTGTGGTCTTTGGACCAGCAATATCAGTATCATCTGGGAGTGTGTAGAAATGGAGAATCTCAAGCCCCAGTCCAGACCACTAAGTAAGAATCTGTATTTTAACATGATGAGCAGGTGATTCCTACACCTTATGTTTTCATATATCTGAGGTCTTACTAATGGAGATTATTTATGCCACATGATCTCCTTGCTTTAAGCCAGGGACTTTTAGTCTATGGGAAAGCAGGTGACTTCTTTGCCTTAAAACTTAAGCTTTATCATTTTGGGCACTCTTGTGATCTCATGACCCCAAATGAAGTGGTCCTAGTTTCATAACTTAAGGCAACATGAGAACTTTCCCATATTCAGAATGCCCTCACTGAACTTTGGCCCCATCCCTTCTACTCTTTCTGCTCCAGGTTGAGTCAGGGCTGTTTGGTTTTGCAAAAGTGATCTAGGAGGGATATTTGGATGGTGTGAAAGATACAGAGTTCTAGAGGACAATTTCCATGTATAGATTTAGACCACAATCATTATAGCATATGTTGACACTGCTGTACCCATACCATTTTCATGCACACCTGTTCCTAGTAGACATGCTTTCCCTCCCAACAGTCAGCACCTGTGTCTTTGTTGGCCAACTGCCCTCTGGCTGTCAGAATCTGGCTTGGCTGTGTGCATGAAAAGCCAGAAGTGCCTGAGGATTTACTTCTTCACTCCATAGCCCCTAACCTATGTTTACTTTGTAGAGAAGACAAATACTCAAGCATTCTTGGACTTGGAGTTGATTGGACAACTCTGAAGTGTGACCTATGAACTATCTTCAGAACTTTCTCTGTGGCATATTGCTACAACAGTGTCTTGACTTCCTTTCCTTCCACTCCCCTGGTGGTTTTTTTCTAGAAACATGTCCTACTAAATCACTGTCACATGAATATTTGTCTCAGACTCTGCTTCCCGGGAACTCAACCTAAAATACTCACATTCATGGCCTCCTTTGTTATGTTCTATGGTTTGTAAGCTGATATGGAGTGTATTACTTCTGTGTATTTATTAAACACCTTCTCTGTACCAGGTACTGAGCTTGGGGTGAAAATAGAGTGGTAGTAATGCCTGGATGAACCTGAAAAACTGGGAGTTTGCCAGAAAAAGGGACTGCAGACAGGAAGGACAAAAGGAAAGCCAAGCAAGTTAAACTGTCCTGAAAATCAAGCATGATGAGCACTGGGTATTATATGTGACTAATGAATCATTGAACATTATATCAAAAACTAAAGATATACTATATGTTGGCTAATTGAATTTAAATTTAAAATAGGGGAAAAAAGAAAGTGAAGCATGAAGTGCAATGTAAGGAGTGGGAAGAAGTAGGATAAAGATGTAGACAAAGGGATATAACACGGGACCTTGAATGCCATGTTAAATATGTGGCCATCTCATTGTAGCTTTGATTTGTATTTCCCTGATGGTCAGTGATGTTGAGCATCTTTTCATGTGTCTATCAGCCATCTGGGTGTCTTCTTTGGGAAAATACCTATTCATGTCTTCTGCCTCTTTCTTAACTGGATTATTTGGGTTTCAGGTGTTGAGTTTTACAAGATCTTTACAGATTTTGGATACTAACCCTTTATCAGATAAGGCATTTGTAAATATCCTTTCCCATTCCAAAGGTTGCATTTTAGTTTTGTTGATTGTTTCCTACACTATACAGAAGCTTTTTATCTTGATGAAGTCCCAATAGTTCATTTTGTTTTTGTTTCTCTTGCCTCTAGTAAGAAGTTGCTGTGGCTGAGGTCAAAGAGTTTGCTGCCTGTGTTCCCTCTAGTCTTTTGATGGTTTCATGTCTCATATTTAGCTCTTTCATCCATTTTGAATTTATTTTTGTGTATGATGTCAGAATGTGGTCCAGTTTCATTCTTCTATGTGTTGCTGTCCAGTTTTCCCAATGCCATTTGTGGAAGAGACTGTCTTTTTTTCCACTAGGTATTCTTTCTTGCTTTGTTGAAGATTAGTTGACCATATAGTTGTGGGTCCATTTCTGGGCTTTATCTTCTGTTCCATTGATCTATGTGTCAGTTTTTGTGCCAGTACCATACTGTCTTGATGACTACAGCTTTATAATAAAATTTGAAGTCTGAAATTCTGATGCCTCCAGCTTTCCTTTCCTTTTCAGGTTTGCTTTGGCTATTCAAGGTATTTTGTGGTTACATACAAATTTTAGGATTCTTTGTTCTACCTCTGTTAGAATGGCTTAAATCAACAACACGGGAATGAACAGATGTTGGAGAGACTGTGGGAAAAAGGGAACCCTCCTATACTCTTGGTGGAAATGCAAACTGGTACAGCCACTCTGGAAAACAGTATGGAGGTTCCTCAAAAAGTTAAAAATAGATCTACCTATGACCCAGCAATTTCACTACTAAGTATTTACCTAAAGGATACAAAAATACTGATTCAAAGGGATACCTGCATGCCAATGTTTATAGCAACATTGTCAACAATAGCCAATTTATGCGAAGAGCCCAAATGTCCATTGACTGATAAATGGTTAAAGAAGTGGTATTATATATAAATATATAAATGCAATAATATTTGACCATCTAAAAGAATGAAATCTTGTCATTTGCAACAATGTGGATGGAGTTAGAGTACACTATGCTACGTGAAATAAGTCAGAGAAAGACAAATACCATATGATTTCACTCATATGTAGAATTTAAGAAACAAAGCAGATGAATATAGGGGAAATATAAAAAGAGAGAGGCAAGCCATAAGAGAGACTCTTAACTATAGAGAACAAAGTGAGTATTAATGGAAGGGAGGTGAGCAAAGGATGGGCTAAATGGGTAATGGGAATCACTAAATTCTACTCCTGAATCTAATATTACACTGTATGTTAACTAACTAGAATTTAAATAAAAACCTGAAACAAACAAATAAATAAATGGACATCATCAGAGGTCTGTTAAAGGGTTAGGTTTAAGCACAGAATAGAACAAGAGACAGATTTTCATTTAGTCAGCCACCCTGCCAACAGCATTGATGACCAGACTTAAGAAAGACCAGTCAAGAGACTGATAGCAATCTAGATTTGAGATCACTAGGAGGAAGGAATAGATTCAAAATTGCTGAGACTTAAATGTTCTCTTCACAAAAAAGAAATGGTAATTATTTGATGTGATAGAAGTGTTAGCTAAAACTGTCATAGTAATTACATTGCAATATATAAATATTTCACCTCAACGTGTTGTATGCCTTAAACTTATACAATGTTATATGTCAATTTTATCTCAAAAAAAGGAATAAATATTTAGAAAGAAAGTCATTATATCTGAAAAGTAATATGGTTTATCTCAAAGTATGTGATATACAGAAAGCATTAGCTTTTATACTGGACCACAGGCATTCACCGTTGTTCTTGAGCTCTCATCCTGAATGACATAAGGCTCACAAGGAATTTTCTCAAGACTTGAGATCTGCAAGACTTTTGTTGGCAGATGAACCTAGAAGCACAGAACTTAGATCACAGATCTTAAATAATAAGAGGTAGTGCCAGATTTGTGAGCAGGCTCTCGCTTCCCCAGTAAAAGAAAAGAGACCTGGAGTAAGCCACGCCAAGTAAGAAGTAAAGCCAAACACCTGAAATAATAATATGAAATAAAAAAGTATCAAGAAGATTAGAAAATGACATGTTGAAATAAAAGATGCCCCCCAAAAGTACCTGCTAATTCATTTGCACTGTGAATTATCTTGCTTTAAATAAAGATTTTTAAAACTGCCAGATTACCCTACAACTAGAAGTCATAATGAAGAGATCCCATCACCTGTTCCTGTCTCAGCAGAATGTGTACCTAGCAATCATTCTTTGGAGGTTTTACAAACTGATTTTTTTCCCACCTATTAGTCATCAGTGCTAACACTTTCCTGTAGCATCTTAATGTCAAACTAAATCAGACAGGACCAAAGGAGTTAGAGCAGTTATTCTCAATCTTTACCACAAAGTAGAATCACGAGAGAGCTACAAAAAGGTACTGATGCCTGTAGTACAATCCAGATTTAATTGATCTGGGGCTTTGGACATCAGGATCTTTTAAAACTCCTGGTTGATTCTGATGTGCAGATAGAATTAAGAATCACTGCTTAGGACACTGACCCCAAAATTACCCTAGCTGGAAAAGAGCAGTAAGTACCCTTTTTTCCATTCCCCAGCAGCCCTACAGAGTCTGAGTGGAGGGTAGCACCCACTTTTTGCGTATGCAAGCAGCAAGAATACTGGAAATATCACTTCAGTTTATTTACTGTTCAGCTCCTTGGGTGTCCTAGATTTAAATGAGAGAGATAGTCGCATAGCATGTGTAACTTTCTTCAGTAAGGAAGGGGTATGTCAGTGAAATGGACACATTTCCAACACCAAAAGGGATCTCAGTGCTTTTTTTGCAGCTCATTGAAAATCTAACAGTGTGAGCTGTTTTATCTTGAAGAAATTACCTCTTTGAATTTTGGAAGGAAAAAAATCACTGGAGATTAAACTTAATAATAACACACAGAAATGTAAAACATGAAAATTAAATAAGGAAATATATATATATACATAAATTAAATAAGGAAATATATATATATATATATATACATACATACATACATTCTGGCAGAGTGAGAAAGTTGTAGCTAAATACAGCCTTAATATCTGTAAAGGTGGCAAAATTGAAGGATGATGCTTATGGTTACATGATAATAATGAAAAGCTCTTCAAATGATTGAATACTTGGGTTTCAATGAAAAAAAAGTCTCTTTCAGAAGTAAGGGGGTAAAAGAGCCTAGGAATTCTAAGTCTAAAGGGATTGTAACCCAAAGCCAAATCTGAAGGTATAAGGGCTAAATTTTAAGGAGTACTATATGTGTGCAAAGTGCTGTGTGAAATATTTTATTCCCACAATGTACCTAGAAGGTAGATACTACTAATTCATTCTGATGATACTATATAGAGATAATAAGTTTCTTCTTCATAGAGTTTTGTGAGGATTAAATTAGTTAATATATGAAAGTACTTAGAAGGCTTAGAAGGGTGGACAGCATATTATCTGTTTTAATTATTATGGCTTGTTATCCTGAAGATCAGAGAAAAAGGAATTTTTTCAAAGAAGGCAAAGCTATGATATAAACAAGAAAAGAAACCAAGAATAAACCAGAAACTTTGAGGAAATATTAGAAAATTGAAGTGAGTTAGTACCAGGCCAGTGAGGGAGACTGAGCAGGGGAGCCATAACCCAAAACATCAGCAGGAAGAGCAACCTTTTGCAAGGGTGATCCAGAGGAATTAAAATCTAGAGGGGGCACCCACAAAGATCAAGCATGGGCCTGGAAGGATGAATATAGCTGGTCAGTGACAGTACCACAGGGAAGAGACATCACAGATTTATGGCACCCAGCCAACATTCAGAACTGAATTCTAGAAGAAGACTTACCTGTCCTGGCTCCTGGTTTAAGTATGAGGACCTAAGAAAAAAAGCAAAATAGAGTGTAAGGAAAAATCCAGATTCCTCAAAACAGATGTGAAGACAATAAAGCCAATCAAGGCATTGGTTCCCAGAAGGGAAGTAACTAAATCCCTTCACTGCCCAAGTAAATCCTCCCTCGTTTGGCAAGTGGGAGGCTTCCCCACTGACCAGGCCACCTCACCAATGCCCAAAAGCACATGTGAAAACTGGATGTAAGGAATGGTTTTCTAAGATAATACAATTTTCCCCAAACTGCCAACAGAAGTTATAGAGATATCTAAGTAGAAAAGATTTCTAATTTGTCAACTGAGCATTAGACTTAGTTGATGTTACAGAAGAATAAAGATCTAAAGAACAGACAACTGTTCTTTTAACCTACTGCATAGAAAAACAAGGAAATTTCCCATGTTCTTTTTATAAACAAAGCCAAACATAGATATCAAAATCCAACAAAGATTACACAGAAAAGAAAACTAGAACCCAATCTCATATGTGCTTTATAATGAAAAATTCTAAATGAAATATTAGTGCATGGTTTCCAGCAGGATACTTACCCAATACTAATTGGGGTTTTATGCCTGGGATATGGAAAATATATTAAAATAATCCACCACATTAACTCATGTAATACTTCTTATGTGCTAGGTATTGTTCTAAGTGCTCTACGTACATCAATTTATTTCATCCTCAGTAAAACTGTTAGGAGGTAGGCACTATTTTTGTCATGATTTAGAGAGAACAAAACAGACACAGGGGATTAAGTGATTTCCCCAAGGTTATACAGCTAGAGAGCAGCAGAGCTGCAATTTGAACATAAGCAAGGTGGCTTAGAGCCTGTGTACTTCTCCAAGATGCTATATTGCATCTTGTTAAAGGAATACAGAAAAATGTTACTATATCATCTGCATAGATGCATTTGAGAAAAATCAACCTCCATCAAGAAATTATTTTTCTTTGCTATATTTTTATTGTGGCAAAATATACATAACATAAAACATACCAGCTTTACCATTTTTAAGTGTGTAAGTCAATGGCATAAGTATATTCACAATTCTGTGTAGCCACCACCACCAGCTATCTCTAGACGTTTTTTACAGGAATTTTTAAAGGCTCTTAATAAGAGGAAAAGATGGGAAATTTCTTGACCAGATTAAATACATACATACATGCAAAACAATAGAAGGATTGCCATTTGAGTCACAAACAAAACAAGGGTGTCTACTCTTATAGACCATTGCTCTGGAGGCACTGACAACACAAAAATAGACAAGAGAGTTAAATTAAAGATATAAAATTTATAACAGTCTAATATTATCATATTTATGGCTAATATCAGGATACACTTTTGAAATATAAGAGAACCAAATGAAAAACATTTGTAAATAATAATAGAAAAAAAGATAGTCTCTTCAATAAATGGTGATGGGAAAATTGGACAGCCATATGTAGAAGAATGAAACTCGACCATTCTCTTACACTGTACACAAAGATAAACTCGAAATGAATAAAGGACCTCAACGTGAGACAGGAACCCATCAGAATCCTAGAGGAGAACAAAGGCAGTAAGCTCTTCCATATCAGCCACAGCAACTTCTTTCAAGATATGTCTCCAAAGGCAAAGGAAACAAAAGCGAAAATGAACTTTTGGGATTTCATCAAGAACAAAAGCTTCTGCACAGCAAAGGAAACAGTCAACAAAACAAAGAGGCAACCCACGGAATGGGAGAGGATATTTGCAAATGACAGTACAGACAAAAGGTTGATATCCAGGATCTATAAAGAGCTTCTCAAACTCAACACACACAAAACAGATAATCATATCAACAAATAGACAGAAGATATGAACAGACACTTCTCCAATGAAGACATACAAATGGCTATCAGACACATGAAAAAATGTTCATCATCACTAGCCATCAGGGAGATTCAAATTAAAACCACATTGAGATACTACCTCACACCAGTTAGAATGGCCAAAATTAGCAAGACAGGAAACAACGTGTGTTGGAGAGGATGTGGAGAAAGGGGAACCCTCTTCCACTGTTGGTGGGAATGCAAGTTGGTGCAGCCACTCTGGAGAACAGTGTGGAGATTGCTCAAGAAGTTAAAAATAGAGCTTCCCTATGACCCTGCAATTGCGCTACAGGGTATTTACCCCAAAGATACAGATGTGGTGAAAAGAAGGGCTATCTGTACCCCAATGTTTATAGCAGCAATGGCCACGGTCGCCAAACTGTGGAAAGAACCAGGATGCCCTTCAACGGACAAATGGATAAGGAAGATGTGGTCCATATACACTATGGAGTATTATGCCTCCATCATAAAGGATGAATGCCCAACTTTTGTAGCAACATGGACGGGACTGGAAGAGATTATGCTGAGTGAAATAAGTCAAGCAGAGAGAGTCAATTATCATATGGTTTCACTTATTTGCGGAGCATAACAAATAACACGGAGGACATGGGGAGATGGAGAGGTGAAGGGAGTTGAGGGAAATTGGAGGGGGAGATGAACCATGAGAGACTATGGACTCTGAAAAACAACCTGAGGGTTTTGAAGGGGCAGGGGGTGGGAGGTTGGGGGAGCCAGGTGGTGGGTATTAGGGAGGGCACGCATTGCATGGAGCACTGGGTGTGGTGCAAAAACTATGAATTCTGTTACGCTGAAAAGAAATAAAAAAAATAGAATGCAATAATGTGGCTGGGTATAAAAATGTACACAATTATCACATTTACAAACTATAGGCAATTAAAAGAAGCAGGAAAATATCTCAGTAGTCATACATACATGCAAAATACCTAGAAATGAACATAATAGGAGATGTAATGGAAAACTGTCAAATGCCAGTGGAAAGTGCAGAAGGAAGTGTGGGAAATGCAAAGACAAACCATATTTCATGATTAGTAGGGTGTGTTGTAACAAAAATGTCAATTTTCCCTAAGTAATGTAGTCTCATTAAGAATAATAACAGAAATTTTATTTGCAACTCACAAACAGATTCTAAATTTCACTAGGAAAAAATAAGGCAAGATTACATACAAAAACTCAGAAAACAGACATACATAAGAAGGAACTAGCACTACCAGATATTAAAATATATTATAGAGATAAAACAATTTAAAAATCGATAGAGAATAATTGAAGTAAACTACATATGAAAATTTATTTTTGATAAAAGTAATAGTTTATATCCATGGGAATGAGATGGATTATTCTGAATTTTAATTAAACTGGGTAGCCATCTAAAAACTAAAAATTTGATTCATACCTAACATCTCATACCAAGGTAAATTCTGACTTGAAAAGATTTATATTTTTTTATTTTATTTTCAGCATTCTAAACGTCACTGTTTTTGCACCACACCAGTGCTCCATGCCGTAAGTGCCCTCCTTAATACCCATCAACAGGCTCACCCAACCCCCCACCTCCCTCCCCTCCAAAACCTTCAGTTTGTTTCTCAGTCCACAGTCTCTCATGGTTTGTCTCCCCCTCCAGTTTTCCCCAACTCACTTCTCCTCTCCATGTCCCAATATCCTCCATGTTATTCCTTATGCTCCACAAGTAAGTGAAACCATATGATAATTGACTCTCTCTGCTTGACTTATTTCATGCAGCATAATCTCCTCCAGTCCCATCCATGTTGATACAAAAGTTGGGTATTCATCCTTTCTGATGGAGGCATAATATTGTATATTGTATATATGGACCATATCTTCTTTATCTGCTCATCTGTTGAAGGGCATCTTGGTTCTTTCCACAGTTTGGAGACCAGGGCCATTGCTGCTATGAACATTGGGGTACAGATGGCCCTTCTTTTCACTACATCTGTATCTTTGGGGTAAATACCCAGTAGTGCAATTGCAGGGTCATAGGGTAGCTCTATTTTTAATTTCATAAGGAATCTCCACACTGTTTTCCAAAGTGGCTGCACCAACTTGCATTCCCACCAAGAGTGTAAGAGGTTTCCCCTTTCTCCACATTGTCTCCAACACTTGTTGTTTACTGTCTTGTTGATTTACACCTAACTGGTGTAAGGTGGTATCTCAATGTGGTTTTGATTTTAATCTCCCTGATAGCTAATGATAATGAACATTTTTTCATGTCTGTTAGCCATTTGTATGTCTTCTTTGGAGAAGTGTCTGTTCATGTTCTCTGCCAATTTTTTGACATGATTATCTGTTTTGTGTGTGTTGAGTTTGAGGAGTTCTTTATAGATCTTGGATATCAGCCCTTTGTCTGTGCTGTCATTTGTGAATATCTTCTCCCATTCCATGGGTTGCTTCTTTGTTTTCTTGACTGTTACCTTTGCTGTGCAGAAACTTTTGATCTTGATGAAGTCCCAAAAGTTCATTTTCACTTTTGTTTCCTTTGCCTTTGGGGTCATGTCTTGAAAGAAGTTGCTGTGGCCAATGTGAACGAGGTTACTGCCTATGTTCTCCTCTAGGATTTTGATAGATCATCAGAAGTTATTGCCAACAGTTATATGCCAATAAGTTAAGCAACCTAGATGAAATGAATGCATTCCTGGAAACCTATAAACTTCCAAAACTGAATCAGGAAGAAATTGACAAACTGAATAGACCAATATCTTGTAACGAGATGGAAGCAGTGATCAAAAGCCTCCCAAAAAGACAAGAGCCCAGGACCTGACAGGTTCCCCGGAGAAGTCTACCAAACATTCAAAGAAGAAATAATCCTGAAGATGTTTCAAAAAATAGAAACAGAAATAGAATAAACCTAACCAAAGAGATAAAGGATCTGTACTCAAGGAACTAAAGAACACTAATGAAAGAAACTGAAGAAGACACAAAAAGATGGGAGAGCATTCCATGCTCATGGATCAGAAGAATAAACATTGTTAAAATGTCTATACTGCCTAGAGCCATCTATACATTCAAAGCCATCCCGATCAAAATTCCACTGGCATTTTTCAAAGAGCTCGAATAATCTTAAAATTTGTATGGAACCAGAAGAGACCCTGAATTGCTAAGAAAATGTTGAGAAAGAAAAACAAAACTGGGGGCATCATATGTTGCCTGATTTCAAGCTTTACTACAAAGCTGTGATCACCAAGACAGCATGGTACTGGCACAAAAACAGACATATGGACCAGTGGAACAGAGTAGAGAGCCCAGATATGGACCCTCAACTCTATGGTCAAATAATCTTGGACAAAGCAGGACAAAATATACAGTAGAAAAAACACAGTGTCTTCAATAAATGGTGCTGGGAAAATTGGACAGCTATATATAGAAGAATGAAACTCAACCATTCTCTTACACAATACACAAAGATAAACTCGAAATGGATACTATGTTGAACAAGAGTGGTGAGAGTGAGCATCCTTGTCATGTTCCTGATCTCAACGGGAAGGCTGTGAGCTTCTTCCCATTGAGGATGATGTTTGCTGTGGATCTTTCATAGATAGATTTTATGAAGTTCAGAAATGTTCCCTCTATCCCTATAGTTTGAAGCGTTTTAATCAGGAACGGATGCTGGATTTTGTCAAATGCTTTTTCTGCATCAATTGAGAGGACCATGTGGTTCTTCTCTCTTCTCTTATTGATTTGTTCTATCACATTGATTGATTTACGAATGTTGAACCATTCTTGTAACCCAGGGATGAATCTTTTTAATGTGCTGTTGGATCCTGTTTGCTAGGATCTTGTTGAGAATCTTAGCATCCATATTCATCAGTGATATTGGTCTGAAATTCTCCTTTTTGGTGTGGTCTTTGCCTGGTTTGGGGATCAGGGTAATGCTGGCTTCATAAAAAGAGTCTGAAAGTTTTCCTTCTGCTTCAATTTTTTGAAACAGCTTCTGGAGAATAGGTGTTATTTCTTCTTTAAAAGTTTGGTAGGATTCCCCAGGGAATCCATCAGGTCCTAGGCTCTTGTTTTTGGGGAGGTTTTTGATGACTGCTTCAATCTCGTTACTAGATATCGGTCTATTCAAGTTGTCAATTTCTTCCTGGTTCAATTTTGGGAGTTTATAGTTTCTCCATCCCTTCACTTGCAATCTGGGTGTATACTTAGGTTCAAAATGGGTCTCCTGTAGACAATATATGGATGGGTCCTGTCGTTTTATCCATTCTGCAACCCTGTGTGCCCACTGTCACCACTCTTGTTCAACATAGTATTAGAAGTCCTAGCAACAGCAATCAGACAACAAAGACAAATAAAAGGTATCCAAATTGGCAAGGAAGAAGTCAAACTCTCTCTCTTCGCAGATGACATGATACTTTATATGGAAAACCCAAAAGACTCCACCCCCAAACTACTAGAACTCATACAACAATTCAGTAGTGAGGCAGGATACAGTGTACAGAAATCAGTGGCTTTCTTACACAAAAACAATGAAAATACAGGAAGGGAAATTAAAGAATCAATTCCATTTACTATAGCACCAAGAACCATAAGATACCTGGGAATAAACCTAACGAAAGTGGTAAAGGATCTGTGCTTGAGGAACTATAGAACACTATGAAAGAAATAGAAGAAGACACAAAAAGATGGAAGACCATTCCATGCTCTTGGATCGGAAGAATAAACATTGTTAAAATGTCTATACTACCTAGAGCAATCTATACTTTTAATGCCATTCCCATCAAAATTCCACTGGGGAGCCTGGTGGTGGGTTTTAGGGAGGGCACGTATTGTATGGAGCACTGGGTGTGGTGCAAAAACAATGAATACTTTATGCTGAAAAGAAATAAAAATTAAAAAAAAAATAGATCCACACCCCGTCATCTAATAGGAAAACTTACAAGTCTTAGTGACAAAGAGAAAATCCTGAAAGCAGCCCAGGACAAGTCTGTAACATACAATGGGAAAAATATTAGATAGGCAGCAGACTTATCCACAGAAACCTGGCAGTCCAGAATGAACTGGCATGATATATTCTGAGCCCTAAATGAGAAAAACATGCAGCCAAGAATACTGTATCCACTTAGGCTATCATTGAAAATAGAAGGAGAGATAAAAAGCTACAGGACAAACAAAAACTAAAAGAATTTGTAAACACCAAACCAGCCAGGCAGGAAATATTGAAAGGTGTCCTTTAAGCAAAGAGTGAGCCTAAAAGTAGTAGCCAGAAAGGAACAGAGACAATATACAGCAACAGTCACCTTAAAGGCAATACAATGGCACTAAATTCATATCTTTCAGTAATTAACCTGAATGTAAATGGGCTAAATGCTGCAATCAAAAGACACAGGGTATCAGAATGGATAAAAAAAACAAAACCCATCAATATGCTGTTTATAAGAAACTCATTTTAGACCCAAAGACACACTCCAGAAATGAGGTGGTGGAAAACAATTTACCATGCTAATGGACAACAAAAGAAAGCTAGGGTGGCAATCCTTGTATCAGATAAATTAGATTTTAAGCCAAAGGCTATAAAAAGAGACGAGGAAAGACACTATATCATACTCAAAGGTTCTGTCCAACAAGAAGATCTAACCATTTTAAATATCTATGCCCCTAACATGGGAGCAACCAACTATATAAACCAATTAATAACAAAATGAAAGAAACACATTGACAATAATACAATAATAGTAGGGGACTTGAACACTCCTCTCACTGAAATGGACAGATCATCCAAGAAAAAGATCAACAAGGAAATAAAGGCCTTAAATGACACACCAGACCAGGTGGACATCACAGATATATTCACAACATTCCATTCCAAAACAACAGAATACACATTCTTCTCTAGTGTACATGGAACATTCTCCAGAATAGATCACATCCTGGGTCACAAATCAGGTCTCACCTGGTACCAAAAGATTGAGATCATTCCCTGCATATTTTCTGACCACAATGCTCTGAAGCTAGAACTCAATCACAAGAGGAAATTTGGAAAGAACCCAAATACATGGAGGCTAAAGAGCATCCTAATAAAGAATGAATGGGTCAACCAGGAAATTAAAGAAGAATTGAAAAAAATTCATGGAAACAAATGAAAGTGAAAACACAGTGGTTCAAAATCTGTGGGACACAGCAAAGGCGGTCCTGAGAGGAAAGTACATAGTGATATAAGCCTTTTTCAAGAAACAAGAAAGGTCTCAAATATTCAACCTAACCCTACACGTAAAGGAGCTGGAGAAAGAACAGCAAAGAAAGTCTAAACCCAGCATGAGAAGAGAAATAGTAAAGATCAGAGCAGAAATCAATGAATTAGAAACCCAATAAATAGTAGAACAAATCAATGAAACTTGGAGCTAGTTCTTTGAAAGAATTAATAAGATTGATAAACCCCTGGCCAGACTTATCCAAAAGAAAAGAGAAAGGACCCACATTAAAAAAAAATCACAAATGAAAGAGGAGAGATCACAACCAACACCACAGAAATACAAACAATTATAAGAACATATTATGAGTAACTATATGCCAGCAAATTGGACAATTTGGAAGAAATGGATGCATTCCTAGAGATGTATAAACTACCAAAACTGAACCAGGAATAGAAAACCTGAACGGACCCATAACCAGTAAGGAGGTTGAAGCAGTCATTAAAAATCTCCCAACAAACAAGAGCCCAGGGCCAGATGGCTTCCCAGTAGAATTCTACAAAACATTTAAAGAAGAATTAATACCTGTTCTCCTGAAACTGTTCCAAAAAATAGATATGGAAGGAAAACTTCCAAACTCATTTTATGAGGCCAGCATTACCTTGATCCCAAAACCAGACAGAGACCCCATCAAAAAAGAGAATTACAGACCAATATCCTTGATGAACACAGATGAGAAAATTCTCACCAAAATACTAGCCAATAGGATCCAACAGTTTATTAAAAGGATTATTCACCACGACCAAGTGGGATTTATTCCTGCACTGCAAAGTTGGTTCAACATCTGCAAATCAATCAATGTGATACAATACATTAATAAAAGAAAGAACAAGGACCATATGATACTCTTAATAGATGCTGAAAAAGCATTTGACAAAGTACAGCATCCTTTCCTGATCAAAACTCTTCAAAGTGTAGGGATAGAGGGTACATACCTCAATAGCATCAAAGCCATCTATGAAAAACCACTGCAAATATCATTCTCAATGGAGAAAAACTGAGAGCTTTTCCACTAAAGTCAGGAACATGGCAGGGATGTCCATTATCACCACTGCTATTCAACACAGTACTACAAGTCATAGCCTCAGCAACCAGACAACAAAAAGAAATAAAAGGCATCCAAATCAGCAAAGAAGTCAAACTCTCACTCTTTGCAGATGAAATGATACTTTATGTGGAAAACCCAAAAAACTCCACTCCAAATCTGCTAGAACTTGTACAGGAATTCAGTAAAGTGTCAGGATATAAAATCAATGCACAGAAATCATTTGCATTTCTATACACCAAGAGCAAGACAGAAGAAAGAGAAATTAAGGAGTCAATCCCATTTACAATTGCACCCAAAACCATGAGATACCTAGGAATAAACCCAGCCAAAGAAGCAACGAATTTGTACTCAGAAAACTATAAAGTACTCATGAAAGAAATTGAGGAAGACACAGAGAAATGGAGAAACATTCCATGCTCATGGATTGGAGGAACAAATATTGTGAAAACGTCTATGCTACTTAAAGCAATCTACATGTTTACTGCAATCCCTATCAAAATACCATCAATTTTTTTTCAAAGAAATGGAACAAATAATCCTAAAACTTATGTGGAACTAGAAAAGACCTCAAATAGCCAGAGGAATGTTAAAAAAGAAAGCCAAAGTTGGTAGCCTCCCAATTCCAGACTTCAGTCCCTATTACAGAGCTGTCATCATTAAGACAGTATGGCACTGGCACAAAAACAGACACATAGATCAATGGAACAGAATAGAGAGCCCAGAAATAGACCCTCAACTTTATGGTCAACTAATCTTTGGTAAAGCAGGAAAGAATGTCCAGTGGAAAAAAGACAGTCTCTTCAACAAACTATGTTGGGGAAATTGGACAACCACATGCAGAAAATTTAAACTGGACCATTTCCTTACACCACACACAAAAATAGACTCAAAATGGATGAAAGACCTCAATGTGAGAAAGGAATCTATCAAAATCCTTGAGGAAAACACAGGCAGCCACCTCTTCAACCTCAGCCGCAGCAACTTCTTCCTAGAAACATCGCAAAGGCAAGGGAAGCAAGGGCAAAAATGAACTATTGGGATTTCATCAAGATCAAAACTTTTGCACAGCAAAGGAAACAGTCAACAAATCCAAAAGACAACTGACAGAATGGGAGAAGATATTTGCAAATGACATATCAGATAAAGGGCTAGTATCCAAAATCTCTAAAGAACAAATAATCTAATCAAGAAATGGGCAGAGGACATGAACAAGCATTTCTGCAAAGATGATATCCAGATGGCCACCAGACACATGAAAAAGTGCTCAACATCACTGAGCATCAGGGAAATACAAATCAAAACCATAATGAGATACCACCTCACACTGACCTATCAGAATGGCTAAAATTAACAAGTCAGGAAATGACAGATGCTGGCGAGGATGCGGAGAAAGGGGAACCCTCCTACACTGTTGATGGGAATGCAAGCTGGTGCAACCACTCTAGAAAACAGCATGGAGGTTCCTCAAAAAGTTGAAAATAGAGCTACCTTATGACATAGCAATCTCACTACTGGGTATTTACCCTAAAGATACAAACGTAGTGATCCTAATGGGCATGTGCACCTGAATGTTTATAGCAGCAATGTCCACAATTGCCAAACTATGGAAAGAACCTAGATGTCCATCAACAGACAAATGGATAAAAGAAGAAGTCGTATATATATGCAATGGAATACTACACAGCCATCAAAAGAAATGAAATCTTGCCATTTGCAACAACATGGATGGAACTAGAGGGTATTATGCCAAGTGAAATAAGTCAATTAGAGAAAGACAATTATCATATTATCTCCCTGATATGAGGAATTTGAGAGGCAAATTGGAGAGTTTGTGGGGTAGGGAAGGAAAAAAGGAAACAAGGTGGGATCAGGAGGGAGACAAACCATGAGACAAAAGAAACTGAGGGTTGCCATAGGGAGGGGGTTATGGAGAGGGTGGTTTTGGAATTTGGGGAGGTTATGTGCTATGGTGAGTGCTGTGAAGTGTGTAAGCCTGACAATTCACAGACCTTTACCCCTGGGGCAAATAATATGTTATATGTCAATTAAAATAATAATAAAAAGAGCCTTTGCACAGTGAAGGAAACAATCAACAAAACAAAAAGACAACATAATGAATGGGAGAAGATATTTGCAAATGACATATCTAATAAAGGGTTAGTATCGAAAAACATATAAAGAACTGATACAAATAAACAAACTTCCAGATAATCTAGTTAAAAGTGGGTAGAAGACATGAACAGATGTTTTTCTAAGGAAGACATACAGATGGTCAGCAGACATGAAAATATGCTCGACATCACTTATCATCATGGAAACACAAATGAAAACCATTATGAGAGATCACCTCACATCTGTTAGAGAGGCTAAAACCCAAACTCAAGAAATGGCAAGTGTTGATGAGGATGTGGAGAAAAAAGATCCCTTGTGCACTGTTGGCTGCACTTGTGTAGCCACTGTGAAAATGGTATCGAGGTTCCCCAAAAATTAAAAATAGAATTGCCCTATGATCCAGGAATCACATTACTGGGTATTTATTCAAAGACTATAAAAACACTAATTTGAAAGGATATGTGTACCCCTATGTTTATTGCAGCATTGCTTACAATAGCCAAATATGGAAGTGCAAGTTTTCATCACTAAATAAATGGATAAAGAAAAATTCCTATAGATAGATAGATAGATAGGAATATTAGTCAGCTATCAAAAAGAGTGAAATCTTGCCATTTGCAACAACATGGATGGAGCTAGAGAGAATAATACTAAGCAATAAGTCAGTCAGAGAAAGACAAATACCATATCATTCCACTCATATATGGAATTTAAGAAACAAAACAAATGAACAAAGAAAAAAAAAGAGATACAAACCAAGAAAAGACTCAACTGCAGAGAACAAACTGATAGTTACCAGAGGGGAGGTGGTGGGGGGATGGGTGAAATAGGTGAAGGGGATTAAGGAGTGCACTTGTCATGATGAGCAATGTATATGTATAGAGTAATGTATAGAATCCTATGTATAGAATACTATACATAGGATGTATAGAATTTTTGAATCACTATATTGTACACCTGAAACATGTAATAATGCATGTTAACTATACTGGGATTAAAATAAAAACTTTATATATTATATATATAATATACAGATAAAAATATAGAATTAGGCCATCTAAAATATTAACTGCATGGTAAAAAGGAAACCACATAAAAGTTTTCAAAATGAAAAATAAGTTCCTTCCCCCAGCTCCTCTGCCCAGAAGTAAACACTTTAAACCAACTCTTTTTGAAATATGTTTCTCTGGTATTTAATAATATTATTTCAGATAATAAACATAAAACTGTATGTCTTACATATATTCTGTTAATGTCCCACTCTGAAGAATGAGGAATTTGGCTCACACCACCTCATATCACCTGATTTTGTTATATTATTGTTTTCACATAATCCAGGTTTATGTGATTTCATTTTGTAACTTTGTCTTTAGATTAATTATAAAATATTAAAGCAAATAAAATAGAACTTGTCCTATTAGGTTTATGTAAATTTATGTGAATACTATTCACTACAGGAGATTCCTCCTATAGAAATATCCATGTCACCAAAATTGAGAAAGGATTTTAAAAGCATCAAATTCTAGTTGTTTCTTTCAGATCATAGTCAACTGCCATTGTTTCATCTATTTCAAGCTTTCATGTATAACATTGCTTTTTTTCTATAACAACTTTTGTAAGGCATTTTTCTTACAGATGTGTAGGTGGCAAATTATCTGCATTTTTGCATATCTGAAAATGTATTTTATTCTTACACTTGTAGAATGGCTAAGCATGAACTCTAAGTTCCTAATCACATCCCCCCCAACCCCGCCAAGTTTTAAAAGCATCATTCCACTGTTTGTCAAAGTTATTTTAATTTCTTTTATCCCTGGAATTCTGAAGTTATGCAAATTCACCTCTCTCACCACGGTTCCTGTTGCTCAATTCCTCTCCCACAGGTAGCTTTTACCTCTCTCATATGCATCCTTCCAGAGTCTTTTTATAAATACACTGTTGGAGGAGAGCATCAATAAGATGTGACCACCAGTTGACCCCAGAGTTGGACCTGGGCAATTGGAGGCTCCCCGCCCGTCTCCTATCCTTGCATTGCATGTTCCCCTTGCATTCCCCACTCGAAGAAGCTGCTCCAAGGACACAAACTTGAGACAGAAATATGGTGTTGAGGGTATTTGGACTGGGCAAGTGACTGAATCCAGTGAAGGCCTCTATAGAAATTTAAGATTCGGACAGGGGCATGTGGAAATGTAAGCACCCAAGACAGGCCTTGTAAATAAGTTCCCTTGCTTATTCAGCTTGCTACCTACCCAATATTCAGTGGCTTGCCTCTTTCTTTAAGTCTCCTCTTGCCCTCTGTATATGAATGCTACCGTCAGATTATACCTGAAAAGCTTCCAAGGTTGTGAATCAACAACTATTACATACATATGTGCTAGTAAATAATACCTTCTATATTCTATCCTTTTTTATTTTTTGCAAATGTTAGTGTACTATTTTCTTATTTAACATGATATCATGACAATCTTTACAGATCATTACCTGAAAAATTTCCACATTTTTTGACAACTGTCAAAAAAATTTTTTGTACAGATATGTCTTATTTAACCAGTGCCTCTTTGAACATTTTGAGTGTTTTCCAATCTTTTGTAATCACAAACAATGCCACAATGAATAAGCATGTACAAATGTCTTAGGATAAATTCCCAAAAGTTGTGCTGTTGATTCAGCAGATATGTAAATTTGTAAATTTGATAAATATTGCCAGTTTACCTCCATGAGGGTTTACCAATTCATACTCTCAGAAGCAACATTCAAGAGAGATTCTTTCCTCTCATTAGTCCAACAGAGCATGTTATTTCATTTTCACCAATGAAACATTTCATTGTAACCAATCTCAGAACCATTTTATGTCAGCATAATTCTCTGTTACAAAGGATAAGCCTTTAAAATATGTTTAAGAATGATTTGCATTTCCTTTTCTGTGAACTGCATGTTAATTTTCTTCCCTACTTTTCTATTGTGTTCTTGATCTTCTCTTAATTTGTAGGAATTTTTACATATTAGGGAAAGTAGCACTTTATGGTATAAATTGTAAATATTTTTCTAAGTTGAAGTTTGTCTTTTGGCTTTAGGTTTTAGATTTTTTTTCTCAGTATTTTCCTTTATGGCCTCAGGATTTTTAATCTTTAAGGCCACCCCCAAAGATTATGAAAGTATTCTTCCATTTATTCTCAGTTTTATTTTACTTTAAAATAAAAATATCTTTTCAGTAGAGTCCTACCTCACATTGAGGCCTTTTATCCATTTCGAGGTTTTTTTTTATTTCTTTTCAGTGTAACAGAATTCATAGTTATTGCACCACACCCAGTGCTCCATGCAAAGCGTGCCCTCCCTAATACCCACCACCTGGCTCCTCCAACCTCCCACCTCCCACCCCCTCAAAACCCCTCAGGTTGTTTTTCAGAGTCCATAGTCTTTCGTGGTTCATCTACCCCCCCAATTTCCCTCAACTCCATTCTCCTCTCCATCTCCCCATGTCCTCCATGTTACTTTTTATGCTCCACAAATAAGTGAAACCATATGATAACTAACTCTCTCTGCTTGAATTATTTCACTCAGCATAATCTCTTTCAGTCCCATCCATGTTGCTACAAAGGCTAGGTATTCATCGTTTCTGATGGAGGCATAATACTCCATAGTGTATATGGACCACATCTTCCTTATCCATTCGTCCGTGGAAGGGCATCTTGGTTCTTTCCACAGTTTGGCGACCGTGGCCATTGCTGCTATAAACATTGGGATACAGATGGCCCTTCTTTTCACTACATCTGTATCTTTGGGGTAAATACCCAGTAGTGCAATTGCAGGATCATAGGGAAGCTCCATTTTCAATTTCTTGAGGAATCTCCACACTCTTCTCCAAAGTGGCTGCACCAACTTGCATTCCCACCAACAGTGTAAGAGAGTTCCCCTTTCTCCACATCCTCTCTAGCACACGTAGTTTCCTGTCTTGCTAATTTTGGCCATTCTAACTGGTGTAAGGTGGTATCTCAATTTGGTTTTAATTTGAATCTCCCTGATGGCTAGTGATGATGAACATTTTTTCATGTGTCTGATAGCCATTTGCATGTCTTCATTGGAGAAGTGTCTGTTCATGTCTTCTGCCCATTTTTTGACATGATTATCTATTTTGTGTGTGTTGAGATTGAGAAGTTCTTTATAGATCCTGGATATCAACCTTTTGTCTGTACTGTCATTTGCAAATATCTTCTCCCATTCTCTGGGTTGCCTCTTTGTTTTGCTGACTGTTTCCTTTGTTGTGCAGAAGCTTTTGATCTTGATGAAATCGCAAAAGTTCATTTTCACTTTTGTTTCCTTTGCCTTTGGAGACATACCTTGAAAGAAGTTGCTGTGGCTGATATCGAAGAGGTTACTGCCTATGATCTCCTCTAGGATTCAGATGGATTCCTGTCTCACGTTGAGGTCTTTTATCCATTTTGAGTTTATCTTTGAGTACGGTGTAAGAGAATGGTCAAGTTTCATTCTTCTACATATAGCTGTCCAATTTTCCCAGCACCATTTATTGAAGAGACTGTCTTTTTTCCATTGTATATTTTTTCCTGCTTTGTCGAAGATTATTTGAACATAGAGTTGAGGGTCCATATCTGGGCTCTCTGCTCTGTTCCATTGGTCTATGTGTCTGTTTTTATGCCAGTACCATGCTGTCATGGTGATCACAGCTTTGTAGTAAAGCTTGAAATCAGGTAACATGATGCCACCAGTTTTATTTTTGTTTTTCAACATTGCCTTAGCAATTCGGGGTCTCTTCTAATTCCAAACAAATTTTAGGATTATTTGCTCCAGCACTTTGAAAAATACCGGTGGAATTTTGATCAGAATGGCATTAAAAGTATAGATTGCTCTAGGCAGTATAGATATTTTAAAAATGTTTATTCTTCCGATCCAAGAGCATGGAATGGTCTTCCATCTTTTTGTGTCTTCTATTTATTTCATGAGTGTTCTGTAGTTCCTCGAGTACAGATCCTCTACCTCTTTGATTAGGTTTATTCCCAGGTATCTTATGGTTCTTGGTGCTATAGTAAATGGAATTGATTCTCTAATTTCCCTTTCTGTATTTTCATTGTTAGTGTATAAGAAAGCCACTGATTTCTGTACATTGACTTTATATCCTGCCACGTTACTGAATTGCTGTATGAGTTCTAGTAGTTTGGGGGTGGAGTCTTTTGGGTTTTCTATATAAAGTATCATGTCATCTGCGAAGAGAGAGAGTTTGACTTCTTCCTTGCCAATTTGGATACCTTTTATTTCTCTTTG
>PISX010022594.1:0-31395 GCA_004024625.1 Mellivora capensis
GGTTTTATCTTGATGAAGTCCCAAGAGTTCAATTTTGCTTTTGTTTTCCTTCCCTCAGTTGTGTATAGTAAGAAGTTGCTACAGCCCATGTCAAAGAGGTTGCTGCTCATTTGCTTCTCTAGAATGTTGATTGTTTCCTGTTGCACATGATAGGTCTTTCATTCATTTTGAATTTATTTTTGTGTATGGTGTAAGAAAGTGGTCCAGTTTCATTCTTCTGCACATTGCTGTCCAGTTTTCCCAACACCATTTTTTGAAGGATATTTTTTTCCTGCCTTGTTAAAGATTAGTTGACCATACAGTTGTGGGCCCATTTCTGAGTCACCTATTGTGTTCCATTGATTCATGTGTCTGTTTTGTTTGTTTGTTTGTTTTGTTTTTTGCCAGTACCATACTATCTTGATGATTACAGCTTTGTAATATATCTTGAAGTCTGGAATTGTGATGCCTCTTCCTTTTTCTTTTTTAAGATTGTTTTGGCTAATTGGGGTGTTTCTTGGTTCCATACAAATTTTAGGATTGTTTGTTCTAGCTCTGTGAATGAGTTGGTGATATTTTGATAGGTTTTGCATTAAATATGTAGATTGCTTTGGGTGGTATACACATTTTAACAATGTTTGTTCTCCCAGTCTGTGAGCATGAAATGTTTTTCTATATCTTTGTGTCCTCTTCAATGTCTTTCATAAGTGCTCTATGGTTTTCAGAGTACACATATTTTACCTCTTTGGTTAGGTTTATTCCTAGGTATCTTATGGTTTTGGTACAATTGTGAATGGGACCAACTCCTTGATTTCTCTCTGCCACTTTATTATTGGTGTATAGAAATGCAACAGACTTCTGTACATTGATTTTATATCTTGTGACTTTGCTGAATTTGTGTATCAGTTCTAACGATGTTTTTTTTTTTTGGTGGAGTCTTTTGGGTTTTCTACATAAAGTATCATGTCTGTGAACAATGAAAGTTTGACTTTCTCCTTGCTGATTTGGACACATTTTATTTCTTTTCATTGTGCGATTGCTGAGGCTAGGACTTCTGGTACTATGTTAAATAACAATGGTGAGAGTGGACATCCCTGTCTTGTTCCTGACCATAGAGGAAAAGCTCTCAGCTTTTTTTTTTTTGAGAGTGATATTAGCTGTGGGTCTTTTGTATATGGTCTTTATAATGTTGAGGTATGTTCCATCTATCCCTACTTTGTTGAGAGTTTTTTAAATCAGGAAATGATGCAGTATTTCGTCAAGTGCTTTTTCTGCATTTTAAAAGAGGATAATATGCATTTTATCCTTTCTTTTATTAATGTGGTGTATCATATTGATTGATTTGTGAATATTGAACCACCCCTGCAGCCCATGAATAAATTCCACTTGACCATGGTGAGTAATTCTTTTAATGTACTGTTGGATTCAGTTTGCTAGTATTTTGTTGAGAATTTTTGCATCCATGTTCAGCAGGGATATTGGCCTGTAATTCTTTTTATTGGGGTCTTTGTCTGGTTTTGGAACTGAGGTAATGATGACCTTGTGGAAGGAGTTTGGAAGTTTTCCTTCCCTTTCTATTTTTTGGAACAGTTTGAGAAGAATAAGTATTGATTCTTTAAATGCTTGGAAGAATTCCCCTAGGAAACCATCTAGCCTTGACGTTTTGTTCATTGGGAGATATTTTTATCACCAATTTAAATCCTTTGCTGGTTATTGGTCTGATCAAATTTTCTATTTCTTCCTGGTTCAGCCTTTGCAGTTTGTATGTTTCTAGGAACTTATCCATTTCTTCCAGATTGCCCAATTTTTTAGCCTCTAATTTTCCACAGTAATCTCATATAATTGTATTTCGGTGGTGTTGGTTGTGATTTCTCCTCTTTCATTGATGATTTTATTTATTTGAGTTCTTTCTCTTTTCTTTTTTGATAAGTATGAATAGGGGTTTATCAATTTTATTAATTCTTTCAAAGAACCAGCTCTTACTTTCAATGATCTTTTCTACTGTTTTGTTGTTGTTTATGTATCATTTTAATTAGTTTTTAAATTATGTTATGTTAGTCACTATACAGTACATCGTTAGTCTTTGATATAATGTTCCATGATTCATTGTTTGTATATAACATCCAGTGCTCCTTGTAATCTGTGCCCTCCTTAATACCCATCACCAGGCATTTCTGCTCTAATCATTATTACTCCTCTTCTCCTGCCTTTAGGCTTTATTTGTTGCTCCTCTTCTATCTACTTTATGTCTAGTACATTCAAGAATTTTCTTGCTTCCTGAGGTAAGCCTATATGGCTATATATTTCCCTCTTATGACCACCTTTTCTGCATCCCAAGTGTTTCGGACTGTTGTGTTTTCATTTTCTTTTGCTTCCATGTACTTTTAAAATTTCTTCTATAATTTTCTGGTTGACCCATTCATTCTTTAGTAAGATGTTTTCATCTTCCGTGTATTGGTAGTTTTTACAATTTTTTTTCTTGTGGTTGACTTCAAGTTTCATAGCATTGTTGTAGGAAAATATGCATGATATGATCTCAATCTTTTTGTACTTGTTGATGGCTGGTTTGTGACCCAGTATATGATCTGTGCTGTAGAGTGTTCCATGTGCACTCAAAAAGAATGTGTATTCTGCTGCTTTAGGATGGAACATTCTGAATATATCTGTTAAGTCCATTTTGTCCAGTGCGTCATTCAAGGCCATGGTTTCCATGTTGATTTTCTGCATAGATGATCTGTTCATTGTTGTAAATGGGGCAATAAAGTCCCCTGTATTATTATCAATGAGTTTCCTTATGTTTGTTATTAATTATTTTATATATTTGGATGCTCGCAAGTTGGGCCATAAATATTTACAATTGTTATATCTTCTTGCTGGATAAACAACTTAATTATGATAGAATGCCCTCCTTCAAATCTTGTTACACTCTTTGGTTTAAACTTTAGTTTGTCTGATATGAGAATGGCTACTCCGGATTTTTTTTAAAATGTCCATTAAAGTGACAGATAGTTCTCTATCCCCTCACTTTCAATCTGGAGGTGTCTTTAAGTCTAAAATGATTCTCTTGTAAGCCACAAAATGATGGCTTTAATTTTTTCTTTATCTTTTCTGATACCTTATGCCTTTTGCTTGGAGCATTTGGTCCATTTGTATTTGGAATAATTGTTGATACATAAGAATTTAGTGCCATTGTGTTACTTGTAAAGTCACTAAGTCTGGAGATTTTCTCTGTTCCTTTCTAGTCTTTGTTGCTTCTCTTTCTTTTCCAGTCAAAGAGTCCCCTTTAATATTTCTTGCAGGGCTGGTTATTGGTCATGAACGTCTTTAGTTTTTGTTTGTCTAGGAAACTATCCTATTCTGAAGGACAGCCTTGCTGGATAAAGGATTCCTGGCTGCATATTTTTCCCATTCCACACCTTGAATATATCAACATGGCCTGCCATGTTCCTGTGGAGAGATCTGCTGCAGACCTGATTTGTCTTCCCTTGTAGGTTAAGGATGTCTTTTCCTTTGCTGGTTTCTGGATTCTTTCCTTATTTCTATACTTTAAAAAATGTAGTATAATATGTTTTGGTGTTGGCCAGCTTTTGTTGAATTTGATGGGTGTTCTCTGTTTCTTGGATTTTGATGTCTGTGTCCTTCCCAGATTAGGGAAATTTTCAGCTATAATTTTCTCAAATTAACCTTCTGCCCCCTTTTCCCTCTCTTCTTCTTCTGATACTCCTCTGATGCAAATGGTATTATGATTTCTGGAGTCACTGCATTCCCTAAGTCTTCATTTGTGGTCCAATACTTTTCTTTCCCTCTCCTTTTCAACTTCATTATTTTCATAATTTTATCTTCTTTATCATTGACTTGTTATTCTGCTTTTTACATGCTTGTTATTACCTCCAGTTGGTTTTGCATCTCGGTTATAGCATTTTTTATTTCAGTCTGACTAGTTTTTAGTTCTTTTATCTCTGTAGGAAAGGATTATTTTGTGTCTTCTATGCTTTTCTCAAGCCCAGTTAGTACCTTTATGATTGTTGTTTTAAATTCTGGTTCGGGCATATTACATATATATATGTATATATATATACATATATATATCTTATATCTGTTTTGATTAGATCGCTGTCCATGTCTTCTTCATTTTTTTAAAGATTTATTTATTTATTCTTTATTTTTTTAAAATTTCTTTTCAGTGTAACAGAATTCATAGTTTTTGCACCACACCCAGTGCTCCATGCAATGCGTGCCCTCCATAATACCCACCACCTGGGTCCTCCAACCTCCCACCCCCGCCCCTTCAAAACCCTCAGGTTGTTTTTCAGAGTCCATAGTCTCTCATGGTTCATCTCCCCCTCCAATTTCCCTCAACTCCCTTCTCCTCTCCATCTCCCCATGTCCTCCGTGTTATTTGTTATGCTCTGCAAATAAGTGAAACCCAAGATGCCCTTCAACAGACGAATGGATAAGGAAGATGTGGTCCATATACACTATGGAGTATTATGCCTCCATCAGAAAGGATGAATACCCAACTTTTGTAGCAACATGGACGGGACTGGAAGAGATTTATTTATTTTAAAGAGAGAGTTTGAGTGGTTGGAGGGGCAAAGAGAGTGGGAGAGAGAGAGAAAGAAGCAGACTCCCCATTGAGTGTGGAGCCCAATGCAGGGCTCAATCTCATGACGTTGAGATCATGACCTGAGTCAAAATCAAGAGTCTGATGCTTAACTGACTGAACCACCCAGGTGTCCCAAGTCCTTTCTTTGAAGTGAATTCCTCTGTTTCAGCATTTTGTCTAGGTCCTTGGTGTGTGTGTGTGTGTGTGTGTGTGTGCGTGCACATGCGCGTGTGTGTGTTATGAAAGCCTGTTATATTTCTTGCTTCTGAGAGTAATAGCTATATTAAGTAGAGGTCCTATACTGTCCAGGGCCTGGCACTTCAGGAAGTGTTTCAGAGTGTGCACTCTTCCATTATGTCTTGGCTGTTCTTTCCCTCAGGGCAGTCCTCTGTAGTTTCCCTTCGCTTGCAGTGGGGGTGTTGGGACATTGTCCAGCATTTGGCATTTTAACTAGGTGTGCTTTGGTCTGCTTGTTAAAATAAGCCTGATGATATTCCCTCTATAGCTGAAGATTTGTAACACTCTATGATCAGTAGATACTTTTCACATGTGGGGGGTTTGTGCTTGTCTTCTGGGGGAGGAGCCTACTGTGCTGGTTCCCTGGCCAACTTGTCCTGGTAAAGATACACCTGCAAGGTGTAGTGGAGTGGGGCTTGGTATAAGTGGCTCCAGCCTCCATTAGGGGTTCTGTGTTGCTCACTGAAGTCTGCCCATGCTGATAGGTGGTGGTTGGGGAGGGGGATGGATGACATTACCTCTCTCTGTCATCCCTTGAGAGGGGAGTTTGTGCCTGCCACAGTTCAGTAAGCCCTCACAGAAGAGTGAACAATCTCCCCCTCTTGTGTCCCATGCTTCCATAAGAACCCTGCTTTCACCCTCTGTCTGAGCTGTCAGCCTGCCTGACAATGCAGTACTCCTGTGTTTTATCTCAGGCACATGGCTGGGTTTCAAAAACTTCAAAGTTTGGGGACCCCGAGTGGTGTGGGCCCACAATGTTTCTCTGGGGGAGGGTCTTGCTGTTTTGTGGCCAGTGCTGGTTTGTCCCAGAAAAGTAGCCAAATGACCATGCAGTAGCTCAGAGTTTATGGTAAAGCACAGCCAAAAGCTGGCTTCCAGGTTAGTTGTCTTAAGCAATTACCTCTGCTGCTATGTAATTAATGGGGTCACTCAATGGCATCCACTATCTCTTTTTCCCCTGAGAGGCAGTGCTATCTCTCCCAAATGCACTCCAAGAAGAGGAAATGTTTCTCCTGGTGTGATCCAGGAGATCCTGGATCCAAGGATCTAGGCATGCTGGCTGGTGCCAGGCCTCTGCCCTCCTTCCTCACAGAAGCACAACTAAGCTTGCCAGACAAGACCTTGGTGATGGCGTAGACTTCTAAAACTTGAGACTTTGAGCTCTGATGCTTGTAAAAACTTGCCATAGTCAGTCCCTCTCCTTCTCCTTTTCCTAGTCAATAGTTTGGGGAGAAGAGTTTTTCTTGTGCAATATCCTGCATGCTGCTTTCTCTCTCTCTCCCATTCCTCTCCCTATGATCAGGGCTCTCTCCTCTCCACAGCACTTGCAATTCTTTCCTCCCACAAAGCAACTCTCTGCAGCTCCTACCTTCCATGATGTTACCATTTTTCTCTCTAGATGTGCAGTTTGTTCTTTAAGTCCTCAAATCAATTTCTTAGGTGTTCAGAATGATTTGATGTTTATCTAGCTGTGTTCAAGGGACAAGAAAAGCATAGGGTCCCCTATTACTACACCATCTTAACTCCTCAAATGAAGAATTAACATTATTTAAATGACCATAGTGCTCAAAGAGATCTACAGACTTAGTGCAATTGCTACCAAAATCTCAAAGGCATTTTTTAAGAAACAGAAAAACTCATCCTGGATTTTTTTTTATGGCATCTCAAGTTACTCTGAATACATAAAACAATACTGAAAATTGAAGAATAATGTTGGGAGACTCACATTTTCTGATTTCAAAACTTACTACAAAGCTACAGTAATAAAAACTGGCATAAAAACAGATAGATAGATCAATGTAATAGAATAGACAGCCTACAAATATACCTTCACATATATTATCAATTTTCAGCAAGGATGATAATACCATTAAATGGGGGAAAATTGTCTTTTCAACAAATGTTGCTGGGAAAACTAGATATTCACATGCAAAAGAATAGAGTTGGAACTTACCTTACACCATATGCAAATATTAACTCAAAATAGATCAACGAACCACACTAGAAAAAAAACTTAGGGGAAAAACATGACATTGGTTTGGCAATGATTTCTTGAATATGATACTAAGAATGTAGGCAACAGAAGTAATATAAATAATGTCGACTTCATCAAAATTAATAACATTTGTACATTAAAAAACACTATCAGACGCCTGGGTGGCTCAGTTGGTTGGACAACTGCCTTCGGCTCAGGTCATGATCCCGGAGACCCGGGATCGAGTCCCGCATCAGGGTCCCAGCTCCACGGGGAGTCTGCTTCTCCCTCTGACCTTCTCCTCGCTCATGCTCTCTCACTGCCTCTCTCTCAAATAAATAAATAAAATCTTTAAAAAAAACACTATCAAGACAGTTAGAAGCTGTCATAACCTCCATAATGGGAGAAAATAATTTGAAAATAATATATCTGATAAAGAATTATTATCCAGAATACATTAAGAACTCCTTAGCCTCAATACCAAAAAATCAAACAAACTAATTGAAAAGTAGACAAAGGGCTTAAATAAGAATTTCTCTAACTAAGATATACAAATTGGCAATAAACACTTGAAAAAATGCTCAACATAAATATTTGTTGAGGGAAATGAAAATTAAAACCAGGGGCACCTGGGAGACTCAGTTGGTTAAGCATCTGCCTTTGGCTCAGGTCATAATCCCAGGCTCCTGGGATCAAGCACTGCATTAGAGTCCCTGCTTAGCTCACCCTCTGCTCCCTCCCCTCACTTGTGCTCTCTCTATCGCTCTTGCTTTCTCAAATAAATAAATAAATAAAATCTTTAAAAAAATTTTAAGAAGAAAATTAAAACTAGAATGAGATATGACTTCATACTCACAGAACATCCATTAAAACACACATGGATACAAAATTTTAGTGGGAATTTGGAGAAATTACAACTTTTGTGCATTGCTATTGGGAGTCTAAAATTGCATAGCCACCATGGAAAAGAGTTGAGACTTTCCTCAAAAATCCACACATATAATTGCCATGTAATCTATTAATTCCACTATTAGGTGTATATCCAAAGAATTGAAAGCAGAGATTTAAACAAATAATTGCACACCAGGCTTCCTAGCAACATTATTCACAATAGTCCAAGTTGGAAAAAATCCAAGTATCTATCAGGTAGGTAGATAAATATTCTTATTATTATCTATCTATCAATCAAATTTAGCCATAAAAAGGAATGAAGCTTTTACACATGCCAGAACATGGGTGAACCTTGAAAACATCATGCAAAGTAAAATAAGCCACATACAAGAGAATAAATATTGTGTAATTCTACTTACATGAGACACTTAAATTAGAAAAATTCATGGGGACACAAAGTATAGTAGAGGTTACTGGAGCTTGGGTAGGAATTTGAGTGAGGAATAGAGAACTATTGGTTAATGGGTACAGAGTTTAAGTTTTGGATGATGAAGTTTTGGAAATGAATAGTGGGGATGGTTGCACAAGATTGTGAATATGCTTAATGCAACCAAATTGTACACTTATAAATGGTTAAAATGGTGAAGTTTGTGTTATATACATTTTGCCACAATAAAACTACAATGACAGTACCTTTTATAACATCAATTATAATAAAATATATAGGAATAAATTTAATTTAAAAAGGACAAGATTTGTTCAGTGAAAACTACAAAACATTACTGAGAGTAATTAGAGAAAACATAAATAAATGAAGAGAATTTCCTTGTACATGGATTGAAAGATTCAATGTTTTTAAAGTACCAATTCTTCTCGAGTCAATCCATAGATTCAAGGCAGTCCCTATCAGAATTCCAGGTGTTTTGCTTTAGTTTTTCCTTTTTTTTTTTTTTGCAGAAACTGACAAGCTGATACTAAAATATAGATAGAAATTCAAAAGACTCAGAATAGCCAAAACTTTTTAGGAAAAAAAGGAAAATGATGGAGGACTTTCACTTCCCAATTAAAAAAAAAACGTACTATAATGCTCCAGTAATCAAGGAAGTGTGGTATGGGCATAAATCTGGACATATAGATTAATGAAATTGAATTGAAAATCTAGAAATAAACCCTTATATTTATGGTTGTGACAAGTTTAAGGATTTAGGGGCTGATCAAAGAAAGGACAAAGAGACAAGATGGCAGTATTGCACAACAAGCTTTATTGGGCAGTGCTTGGAGCAGGTTTACATGAGAGGGTAAATTCCTCATAGCAGGAGACCTTACACAGACTTGTCATGGGGCCATAATGCAGAAGGTGAAGTGGGCAAGGGAATTTTTAGGAGAGGTAAATCAGAGAGAGGGCTTAAGAGTCTAGGTGATTTTCTCCACTAGCAAGGTGGGCATTCCTTAGGTCAGAGAGCTCCAAAGAGAAGCAGCATTTTAGGGTCTTTTATAGTTACATGGTTTGTCTCATCTGTGGCTAGCAGATGTTGGGAGCAGTTTTGTAGTGTAACAGACAAGCTCTAAATGGCCAAAATTATGCTTGCTTGGGTTATATTTAAAACAGATGTGTAAGAATTTGAGTTTGGTGCTGACTGAGTTAAGGGCTCTAGCCTGTTATGAAGAATAAACAACATAGGGACCGATATACAGGAGCCATCTTTGGCTCATTTATATAAAAAATGTCAAGAGGTTTGTGATAAAAGTACCAAGGCAATTGAATAAGGAAAAGATAGTTTTTAAAAAATGGTGCTGAGACAAATAAATATCCATATATAGGAAGCTAAACATAGGCCTTTAAGTTACAATATATGCAAAAATGAACTCAAAATGGGTCACAGGCCTAAATATAAGAGCTAAAATTATAAAACCTTTAGAAAACAATGCAGGAGGAAATCCTTAAGACCTTGAGTTAGGCTGGGATTTTTTAGTTAAGACACCAAAACACCGTCCATTAAAAAATGATAAATTCAAAATTCAAAACTTCTGTACTTCAAAAACAGTGTTAGTTGGTATCAAAAGACAGGCAACATACTGGTGGAAAATATTGCAAAAACATATATCTGATAAATTGCTTGTATCCAGAATGTACATAGAAGTCTTATACCTAAATAATAGAAAGATAGTCAAACCAATAAAATATGGGCAAAAATTTTTAATAATATATATTATATGTATATATGTGTGTGTATATATATATATATATAGCCAATACACAATAAAAGGTCAGTAGAGAAATGTGAATTAAACCATAACAGGATACATTCTATACCCACCAAAATAGCCTAAATAAAAAAGACTTGCACACAAATGTTCATGGTAGCATAATTCATAGTAGGCAAAGTTTAAAACAGTCTATATGTCTATCGACTAGTGAGAAAATAAATATGGTGTGTTATATCCATAGACTTAAATAGTATTCAACAATAAAAAAGAACCAGCTATGGATACATGCTATGGTATAGATGAATCTCAAAATCTTTATTCTCAGTGAAATAAGTCAGACACACAAGACTACATATTATATGATTCAATTTATATGAAATATTTAGAAAGGTAAAGCTATAAAGACAGAACATAAATTAACAGTTGTCTATGATGGGAGTGGGACATTAGGAAGTATAGTGGAGATTAACAGTAAAAGTTTATGAAATATCATATTGAGATGATGAACATGTTCTAAGACTGATCCATGGCAGAGGCTGTACGATTTGGTAAATTTAAGAAATCCTTGAATTGTGCACTTGAAAAAGGTGAGTTACATGTCTACAAAATATGACCTCATGGAGTTATTTTAAAAATAAATAATGTTGGCTTAAATATTATTGTACATGTCTTTTTGTGTACATAACTAACTGTGGAATTGTTAGGTCCTAGGAGAGGCATGTGTTTAAACTTAGCAGATAGTGCCAAATAGTTTTCCAAAATTGTTATACCAATTTACACTCATAGTAGTAATATTTCAGAGTTCCAGTTTCTTTACATCCTTGCCAACATTTGGAATTCTTAGTCCTTTTAATTTTAGCCATTGTCAGTCCTTCTTATATAGTAGTCACCTATTTGTGTTGCATATATATGTGTAAGTTATGCATATTTCACCTATTTTTGCTTAGTGCTCATTTTGCTGACAATATTGCTTATGTTTTTGCTTTTTTTAAACTTTTTTTATTGTGGTTAAATATGCATAACATAAAATTTATCATTTTAGCTATTTTTAGGCGTACATTTCAGTGACATTAAGTACATTCACATTATTGTCCAACTATCATCAACGTCCAGAATATCCTCATTTTTGTGAACTGAAACTCTGTGTGCACTCAACAAAAATTCCCATTCCCACCTGCCCCCAGACTCTGGCCACCACCATTCTATCCTATGAATTTGACTACTCTAGTTACCTCATATAAGTGGAACCATAAAATATTTGTCTTTTTGTGCCTGGATTATTTCACTTAGCATAATATTGCCAAGGTTAATCCATGTTGTATCATGTGTCAGAATTTCATTACTTTTTATGAATGAATAATATTTCCCTTGTATATACTACTATGTTTTGTTTATCCATTCTTCCATCAATGGACATTTGGATTGTTTCCACTTTGGCTATTATGAAAAATGCTGCTATGAACATATGGGTGTAAAAGTATCAGAGACCCTGTTTTCATTTCTTTTGGGTATAAATCCAGAAGTGGAATTACTGGGTCATGTGGTAATTCTGTGTTTATTTTTCAGAGGATCCACCATACTGCTTTTCAGAGCAGATGCACCATTTCACATTCTTTAGCCATGCACAAAGTTTCCAATTACTCCATATCCTTGTCTACACTTGTTATTTTCTGTTTTTATTGTTCTGATAATAGCTATTTTAATGTGTGTGAAGTGGTATCTTATAGTGGTTTTGATTTGCATTTCCCTAATTAGTGATGTTGAACACCTTTTCAGGTGTCATTTGTATCTCTTCTCTGTAGAAATATCTATTCAAGTCCTTTGTCCAGTTTTAAGTGATTTGCTTGTTTTGGTTGTTCTTAAGTTGTAGGAGTCCTTATGTACTCTGAATATTAACCCTCTATCAGTTATATGATTCGTATATATTTTCTTCCATTTCATGAACTGCCTTTTAACTCTGTTGATAGTATTTTTTAATGAACAAAAGTTTCTAATTTGAAGAAGTCCAATTTATCTATTTTTCCTTTTGTTTCCTATACTTTTTGGTTTTATAAACTTTTGCTTTAAGCAATGAAACACGTCATTCCCTTGTGGTTTCTGTGACTGCATGTATGACTATGAAGTACTCTTCAATCTTCAAATGAGATGACATACTTCTCTTCGTCTTTTAATAATTTGGTTTAACTACATAATATATAAAAATAACAATGGGTTTTCTTTTAAAATTACATTTTTGGGAACTACATAAGCACACTGTAATATGGGAGGAAAAAGTTTATTTATCTCAGTTTTATTTTTAGAAAACTCTGGCCTAAAAGCAACACATATATAGACATGATAGAAAGAAAAGGACCAAAATGTTCACATTGGTTCTGTCAGGGTTGTGAGATTACTAGTGATTTCTGTTATACTCTAAAATTTTCCTTGTTTTTGCAATTTTTAAAAATGAGCATGTGTTGAATTTATTATCAGAAAACTACAAGGAATGTTGCAACTTCAGAACCAGAAAAAGAAAACTTGGGTAACAGGGTGATGGGTATTGAGGAGGACAACATGCTGTGATGAGCACTGGGTGTTATACTTAGCTGATGAATCATTGAACACTACATCAGAAACTAATTATGTACTATACAGTGGCTAACTGAACATAATAAAAAAAAGGCAAAGAAAACTTGGAATGCAAAGGACTCATAACAAGGGAACTACCAGATTGATCATAAGCCTGAAAACTGAATTTTGTAAATACTGTAATTGTATGCAGAGGTATATAGATGGTACACAGAGGTAAACTAAGTAAAAGAAACTAAGTAAAAAGAAAACTTTACCTGTATACTGAAAGAATTTGTAAAGAAATACAATATGTAAACAGTGTTTATCTCTGTGATAATAACACCATGCAAATTGTTTAGATCTGAGGAATAGTTAAAATGTTAAAAATTGTTAAATTAATAAATGATCAGCATTGGAAGTATGGACAATAAATATCACCAATGATTCCTATCCAGAGGAAATTTTCAAATGACTGCATAGTATTTCATCCTGTGAATAGTCTATCATATATTTAACCATGTCTTTAATGCTGAGATTTAGATTATTGTCAATAACTCAAAACTGTCAAGCAAATGCTATGATTTTTTAAATAAATATTACTTTACATTGAACACTTCCTTTTAAAATTCCCAATGGCTTGAGAACCAGCATCCAAAAAGAGGAAGAGACAAGTCAGTATTAAGAGTGAATTACTGATAAGACTGGTTTATTGTCCTGTGTGTTCATTTGTCAGTTGGATACAGCACTTTGGATCTTCATCACAGGCCTTATTTCACCCTAACCCTCAATAACCATCTCTTTTGTCCCCTCCCCAAACCTAGAAAATGTTAGGAGGCGTTTCCAATTTAAAATTACTGCTTATTTACCATATAGCTTGTGGAAAATACAGTAGAAAACAAAATATAGGATATTTAAATCACTGACAGTTACACCATCCTAAGACCAAGACTGCTAATTTTTTTTAAAGATTTTATTTATTTATTTGACAAAGAGAGATCACAAGTAGGCAGAGAGAGAGAGAGAGAGGGAAGCAGGCTCCCTGCTGAGCAGAGAGCCAGATGCGGGACTCAATCTTAAACCCTGATATAATGACCTGAACCAAAGGCAGCGGCTTAACCCACTGAGCCACTGAGGCACCCAAGACTGCTAATTTTTTAAAAGTGTTTTCCCTTCTAGACTATCTTTACAAATTTTACCGCCCCCCCTCCCCCCACGCGCAACCTCTTCTCATTCCAGAGCCCGGGGCTAAAATCAAAGGGACAGAATTTGGCTGGCTGGATGCCTTGTCCTCTAGGCTTGTCTGATATTTTAGTTAGTATTTCTTTTAGCTTTTCTTTTTAAAATTATAATACCAGTTGCAAATTGAGAATATAA
This sequence comes from Mellivora capensis, assembly GCA_004024625.1. Taxonomy (NCBI): domain Eukaryota; kingdom Metazoa; phylum Chordata; class Mammalia; order Carnivora; family Mustelidae; genus Mellivora; species Mellivora capensis. The sequence continues at coordinate 13,821 of PISX010022594.1, forward strand.
AGAAATAAAATCTAGGTTTCTGAAAACTCAGGAGGGGGTCGGAGATTAAGTGAGAGGTGGATGAATCAGCTATATTAGACCTGGGAAGGTGAGTGGAGTTGGAAAACTTGATAGATCCGATAATTTATTGGCTCAGGACCTGTCAATCACCCAGCCCAGCAAATGAGTTTAGGTCAGAGTCGTAGGGGAGGAAGGGAGTGACGCAGCTATTTGCACGGATGAAATCTATAGTCAAGAGACGGCTGCGTAATCATATTGCGGCACCGTTTTGTTTTTTTTTTCTTGCAGCAGCTGCTGCTTGCTAAGGGTCCGCCCACTGCAGCTTTCTGCTGTCCGTGGCTCGTTCCTGCAAAACTGACCATCGCCACTCTTCTCTCAAGCCCTGGCTACGGTTGCCTCTGTCCGCTTCTCACAGCATCTGCACAGCCTTCATCCCGGCAGCAGCCTCCGCAGTTATTCCCACAGCCCAGCCACTACTGCCCGTTCCACCTCTGCCCCAACCACCGCCGCTTCTGCGATTCCGGTGAGTCTTTCCCTGCCGAGGCCAGGTCTCCTTATCTTGGTGGTAGCCACCTTACGCGTTACGGTCCTTTGAAAAATGGCCGAGTCAGCCGACCATAAGAAACTGTTAGACTCTAGTCATGAAGAGGCTGGTAATAAGTTAATGATGGAGGGACATGGGGAAGAGCCGGAGCGCAGTGAAGATGTCGTAGCTGGGCCTGGAGATGATAAGGAGCGCGGTGAAGAAGCCGCCGCTGGGCCTGGGGAAGAAAGAGGAAAAGGTGAAGATGCTGCTGCTGGGTCCGGGGAAGGCGGGGTAAAAGATGAAGATACGGATGAGGATTCAGACCGTCCAAAAGGACTTATAGGTTATCTTTTAGATACAGACTTTGTGGAAAGTCTACCTTTGAAAGTTAAGTATCGTGTGTTAGCCCTCAAAAAGCTTCAAACTAGAGTGGCCAATCTAGAATCCAAATTTCTGAGGGAATTTCATGGCATTGAAAGAAAGTTTGCTGAAATGTATCAACCCTTATTGGAAAAAAGACGTCAGATCATAAATGCAATCTATGAACCCACAAAAGAGGAATGTGAATATAAATCAGACTCTGAGGACTATGATGATGAGATGTATGATGAGGAAGAGATGTATGGTAATGAGGAGGGTCTGATGCATGAATATATGGATGAGGATGATGGTTATGAGGGAGATTATTATGATTATGCTGTTGAGGAGGAGGATGACGATGACGACGACGACGACGACGACGATGATGATGACAGTGAGACTACTGGAGAAGAGAATAAAGAAGAACAGGATCCTAAAGGAATTCCTGATTTTTGGCTGACTGTCTTAAAAAATGTTGACACACTCACTCCTTTGATTAAGAAATATGACGAGCCTATTCTGAAGCTCCTGACAGATATTAAAGTGAAACTTTCAGATCCTGGCGAGCCTCTCAGTTTCACACTAGAATTTCACTTCAAGCCCAATGAATATTTCAAAAATGAGCTGTTAACAAAGACTTATGTGCTGAAGTCAAGGCTGGCGTATTATGATCCCCATCCCTACAGGGGAACCGCGATTGAGTATTGCACAGGCTGCGAGATAGATTGGAATGAAGGAAAGAATGTCACTTTGAAAACCATCAGGAAGAAACAGAAACACCGGATCTGGGGAACAATCCGAACTGTAACTGAAAAATTTCCCAAGGCTTCATTCTTCAATTTCTTTACTCCTCATGGAATCAGATCAAATGGAAAAGATGGAAATGATGATTTTTTACTTGGTCACAATTTACGTACTTACATAATCCCAAGATCAGTGTTGTTTTTCTCAGGTGATGCACTTGAGTCTCAGCAGGAGGGGGTAGTTAGGGAGGTTAATGATGCAATTTATGACAAAATTATTTATGATAATTGGATGGCTGCAATTGAGGAGGTTAAAGCCTGTTGCAAAAATCTCGAGACAATAGTAGAAGACATTGATCGCTAAAAGCAAAGTGTACTTGACCCTGACATTAATTGCCCTAGGTCCTTACTCAAGATATAAGAAGTTAATTAGTCTTGTGTTCTAAATTTTTTCTTGTAGTGCCAGTTAAACCATAGGTCTCAGAAGTATAAGAAAAATTTAAATACTAATTCATTTGATCTTGCACTTTGGTAGTAGAATGCTTTCAAGAAATGTAAACTGTGGTAGATGATTTAAAATATTAATATAGTGCTGTGTAGTTTAATCCTTCTAAAGCCCTTTTATCATGTAGCTGTTAGTCTGTGGCTGTGAATATTATCGTAACTGCTAAATGAGATCCACGTTTATTTGGAAAGAAAATCTTGGAGAACCAACCCAAGGTTTTCTGCTGTTGTTTGGTTTTTATATTTGTGTTTTCTTAGTCCTTTATCTAGTAGGTTTAATTCTGTTGTACCTGCTTCATTTTGCGATAAAAATACAGTAGAATTTAAAACTTGAATGCTTAAGGAACCTGCATATGGTTAAGAATTTCAGGCAAAACCACATTTATTGTTAATCACAGCTTGTCCATAAGCTCTCATATTTTATGTGACAATGATAAATAATAAAACAGTTATATTGAGGTTGGTGTGTATCAGTGAAGTGTTAATCACAGTACTCTCAAGAGATTGCCGCATATTGTTCTGTGTAATTATGTAAACTGTAATTACAGTGTATAATTTCTCTTCCTATAGTACATTTAATCATTCCTTGGAAGTAATCATGTTACCATTTTGAAGTTTTTTTTTCATGTTCTTTCACTGAAAAATAAAATAAATAAAAATTTCAGTGTTTCCTGTTTTAAAACTGATCTTTTTTTCTCATCAAAGTATTATGTTCATTGGAGCGTTGGTGGTATAGTGGTGAGCATAGCTGCCTTCCAAAATATTATGTTCATTGGGAAACATCTGGAAGATACTAAAAAATACATTAATTAAACCCAAATCCATCTACCTACTCCCCAATTGTAAACACTGTTAATGTCTTGACTTATTTTCTGTGTTTAAATATGCATGCAGATTTACTAACACTATACTTAGATGTGCAAAGAAACTATCAGATTTTATGACTCATCTAATTTTATTTATTTGACAGAGAGAGATCACAAGTAGGCAGAGAGGCAGGCAGAGAGAGAGGGAGAAGCAGGCTCCCCGCTGAGCAGAGAGCCTGATGTGGGGCTCGATCCCAGGACCCTGGGATCATGACCTGAGCTGAAGGCAGAGGCTTAACCCACTGAGCCACCCAGGTGCCCTGACTCATCTAATTTTAATCCTGAGTCCCCCTCCATACCCCAAGTTTGCAGGGAAACAAAAATCTCAGTTTTAATCCAGTAAATTTCATATTTAAACACTGTTATAAATAACAGGCTTCTGTATGTTAGTCTATATTTCAGATTTACCTACCCTTCCACAATGCCATCTAGATGTACAGGGGCTTATATTATTTTATGACATTTGTGGGGGGAGGGGTGCACTGAATGGAGAAATAGGATGTGGTTGGTTAGAGAGCTGACTTGTCTCAGAGCTGACATTGTCTTCTTCACATGTGGAAACCCAGAGGTTTGGCTTCCCATTTTGGCATACTCTCTGAAGGTCACATCTATCCCTCTGGGAAAAACAGGGAATTTTTAAATCCCTTCCAAGCCATGTGAGATCTGAGAGAGGCTAGGAAGTGCTAACTGTGTCTCGTTATTGCTGCCTATTCACTCTTCCATCCCAGGTGATTGTGATGTGATCCCACAGAATTAAAATATGAAAGTGGAACAAAAGCTCTTCTGCTTGTGACTTATTCCTCCATTATTGAACATGCCTCCTTCAGATTTTGGCTCAGAGAGGTAAGTTTATAACACTGCCTGATTTTCTTACCTCTGCCTCATCTTTACAATCAACTGAGGAGGAAGATACATGCCTTTTCTTTCCTTTTCCTGTCTGGATAGGACCCGCCTCTAATATAATCTTTCTCCCAGGGACAACGGTAAATGCTCACTTGCTTTTCTCTGGGGTTGCAGTAGCTGACAGGGTATAGGGAATTAGGAACAACTTAGTATTATAGGGGCACCTAAGTTGGGAAATACTTCCAATGTATGCTTGATAAATATAAACATTTTCATACTCTTCATCACACTCAATTTTGATCTCTGTTAAATGCCTGACTCCCTTCCAACCTCCTCCCTTCCAACAAAAAAAGATTGGACCTCTTTTAATTGTAGTTACTGTTACTGTGCATTAAAAAGTCAGAAACATGGGTGTATCTCTCCCTCTATTTCACAGAGGGGGCTAGGCATCTTGAAGTCTCTCCTGTCCCTTTCTCTAGCCTCCATAAGATAGAGCAGTAAAACTGCTTCTGACCTTTCTGTAAGGACAGGCCAGCCCCTTTCCTTTATCCCTCATATCAGTGGTGTCCAGCCAAAGACTATCAAGGATATACCCATAGTTGAACAAGGGCATACCCAAGTTGTCATAGTTGAATATGTTCATAGTCTCCATTGTTGCCATGAGAGAGAACACACATCCTGGGGAGACATTGTATGTTATCAGTAAGTATTAGAAAACACTGCAGAATTTGGGCTTTGGTGGTGTGATTTGGTGGAGGTTTACTCTATATTGTAGGACAGTTTAATGGTTGGTAGTTCAATAAATCTCATCCATAGGGAGGAGAGGCTAGAACAAGGCTATAGCTGTAACTGGTAAAGAGGTTGTAGACATTCATTTTAGCTAGAATGGCAGTGGTGTTTGGTGTTTTGTGAGTGTCACAGTGACCTTGGTTTTGTCTGTGTTTAGACAAAATTAGGAGGCCTTATTTTGTCTCACTTTATTACAGTCCCAGAATAGCCTTGTTTGAGGTTGGTATTTTATGAGATGGTTTATATCCAATAGAAGAATAGCATGGCCTAGCTGTGAGGATCAGGCCAGTTTCCTGATGTCAGGGACTGCTTTTTATACTTCCTTCTCTTTAACCCCTTCTCAGGGATGAAATTTGAGGCTGTCATCACTCCCTTAGCTTGTGTTGGGATGGGTGTTCATTTGATTTGGGTTTAGACTCCTGTAAAGGAATTTTAGGCTTTGAGGTTAGGCCATAAGTTTCAGCCCACATATCAAATAAGTCTATACTAGGTTTTAGTGACCAAGTGTGACTAAGAATGGGATTTTTACCTTAATTCTTTTTATAATTGTTCTTTAAAAAATGTGTCATTTATATAGTACGGAAAAGGTTGTTGAGGTGGCTATTGGGCCTTGTTAGAAGTTTGGTATTCCCAGGGAATATACTGAAATACCTAAATACAATTAAATTCCATTTTTGGGTACATAATAATTTATAGTATGAATTATAGTGTTTAGCATTATACATCATATGGTAGAGTGGTTAGTCTTTGAAGCCAGGCTGCTTAAGTACAAATCCCAATTTTGTAACTTCTTAGTTGGGTGACCTTGTACAAGTTACTTTATGTGTCTTAGTTTTCATATCTATAAAAATATAATAATTGCACATCTACCTAATAGATTATTATGAAGATTTAATTGGTTTATATGAAGTACTTGAAATATTCATTGCATAGAGGGAGTGCTATATAGGTGTATCAATATTATAATAACCTTATATCTGTGAAATACTCAAAACTGGTATAAAATAAAAATTAAATAAAATTTAAAATGCAGTAAAATTTTATTAAATTAATAATAATTATCCTTATAATTTATTTTCTAATTTACAAAAAATGAAAGAATATACTTTGCATTTTAATAACAAAATCTCCAGGATTTCTGCAAATATTAAGGAAGCTAAATGGCAAATTTAGCAGCAGTTCTTAAGATACTGACAAGTCTGGTTAATGATGAAGAAAATATAGTGACTGTGGTGTTACTTCCTCACCACTGAATGCATTCATTATCTTTGTAGTTGTGTACACCAAACTCAACACTCACCACAGGCCATTTGTTCACTGGCCAATGGTGCATTATTAAATTAAAATATTTGGAAACCAGAGGAAAATAGAATACAGAAAATAAGAATCATGAAATTATATATCATCCATAGGTATATAACAGATTTTATTTTTTAGTTACACAGATAAGTGCAACATGTAGCTGATTATTTTAAAGCATATAACCTTTAAAAAAATAAATACAAAGAATAAATTTACATGGAACACATTTCTTTTGTTTTCATATTTAGATTTCTTTTTTTTTTGAAGATTTTATTTATTTATTTGACAGACAGAGATCACCAGTAGGCAGAGAGGCAGGCAGAGAGAGAGGAAGCAGGCTCCCTCCTGAGCAGAGAGCCTGATGTGGGACTCGATCCCAGGACGCTGGGATCATGACCTGAGCCGAAGGCAGAGGCTTTAACCCACTGAGCCACCCAGGCGCCCCCATGGAACACATTTCTGAAATATATTTCCCCTGAATTTTTTTTGCCAAATAATACAGATTTTAAAGAGAAAATAATGTCCAAAAGTAAACAATCTCAGACTGTTTAAAAAAAAAAAAAAAACCACTACTCTAATGATCCACTTGTGGACCTGCTCTCAGGGTGTTTTAAGACAATAAAAACTTTCCAGGTCAGGCAGCCAAAGTGTAATCACTACCCTCCATTCTGCGTGTGCGCACACCTCCTCACTTCTGGCTCTGCAGAGGTTTGTGTGCGCGCGCGCGCGCGCATGTTTGTGTTCACGTGCGGTCCCGCATGTGTTGGGGTAAAGTGGGAAGGAAGTTGGGGGGGTGGGGATGGTCATTTGTCATAAAGGATTCTAGCCCCGGTGAAACTTCTCTATCTGGGCGTTTGCGAGAGCACAGAGGGGCGGGGGAGACACGGCTTAATCATCATGGAGGCCGCGACTGTGAGTCTCCTCTTTGGTCTTTGTGCGCGCGGTCGTGCGTGCGTGCGTGCGTGTGTGTGCGCGCGCGTGTGTGCGCGCATGCTTGTCAAAAGGAATGGGTGAGTCGTCTTCCAGGCTCTCGTGGTTTATGAAACCATATTGTGCGTGCAATAATGCCTGTGCCGGTAAGAAGAAAGACAATTCTGGCCGAGTCATACCCGGGTAAGGGTGCTGTTTGTGACTTTGAAGGAGGTCGGGAATGGAGGCGCGTTCTTCCACGTTGAAGTCAAGGTCGACTTGTCTGTCTGCTAAAGCGAAGGTACCCAAAGGGAAGGCAAAGATAGGTGGCAGCCTGGAGGGATGGTCGTGGCGTGGTTAACATTTGGTCTGACCCACCCCTCGGGAAAAGAGAAACGTAAGTGGATGACAAGAGGAGAGTCCCAGAATTGGACATTGTGGGAGGTTTTGATTTTAAATACCTGCAGAATAGATATCCTTTTGGTTGATGAAGTACAATGGCACCTTAGGCCCAAGATAGATTTGGGTCAAGTGTATAAATACAAGTATGTACATCTATATAAGAAATAGTGTGTATAAAAGGATTATTACTGGTTCTGACACCTACTGAGTAATTCAATGTCAATACTAGTGTAGGTGTATTTGGTAGAAGAAATCAGTCTGTAATATGTTAATCACCTATTTGTGATTCACTGCTTCTATAAAGTGCAGAATCTGTGATTAATTTAAACATACAAAAGGTTCAACATTCTAATCAAGTGTATCACTTGATGTGAGAAAAAAGCTTTCCAAACCAGTCTTATTTCGTAAGATTGGTGTTGAAATAAAAATTTCACAAGGTAATTTCATGAAAATGGTGAAAGATGGCTGTATTTTTACATTTTCTATTTCACATTAATATGCTCTCAGACTCTTTCACACACACACACACACACACACACACTCACTAACACACACAGCTGGATGATCCAGAGTGGAAGCTCAAGGTCAGAAGGATTCACAACAGGTGGAAGCAGTATGGAGTGTTTTATCATTTGATATTTCTACATCAGCTGTCAAGGTAAAAGGAGGTAATAAATGTTGACATTGTGTCTATGTATGTGCATGCTTGCATCTGTGGGTGTATGTGCATGTTTTAATGCAGAATATTTCAGTAACAAGTAGAAATGGTATTTACACTGTAATCTTTGTTGTCCAAAATATCATCTAGAGTTTGCCAGGAGTCCCATGGTTAAGGGAAGAGTGAGTAGATTGTGATGAGTTCCCTTTCTCACTGTGATGAGGTACTTTTTATTTTACAGCTTAGAAGAATTGAAAAGGTGCTTATACTTATTAAGATCCATATTAGCTAATTTAAGACATTTGCATTTCATGGTCAGGTATTTAACTTGCATACTCTTTCTGTATGTTGATGTGGTATTTTAGAAATTTTCAGAACTACCTTCTCACTAGAGTTTGGATCAGGGTAGCTATCTCCACTTTTCAGAGGAGAAATCTGAGATATAAACATTATAATTTGCCAGTACCATTCAATTAGTGGTGCAGGAGTTTTGATCTCCTTGCTCATGCTCTTCATCACACTATGCTGCCTTCCGTGAAATTGATGATGAATGATATTGCTAGTTTGCTTAATATCAAAATGCCTCTACCCATATTAAAGCTCTTTGGTACTAGCGTAGGAATAGATATTACCATATTCCTTCCTCAGGTATGTTACCTCATCAATTTAGAATATATGGTAACAGCTAGGCTGAAGCTTTTTTAGAAAACTCCTTAATGTAGTTTAACAATGTAAAAGGAATTAAATCTCATTTTTAATTTACAGGAATCGTTTATAGGAAATAAATCTCATTTTCCTTTAAATATTCTAAATTTAGACTTTGCTAATCTGACCTATTCTTGCATGGGTTTAATTTAAATTTATTGATGATTTATTTATAATAAAAAATAATCATTAAATTTATTTATTTATTAAACCTTAAGTTTTAAATCTTGGTTCTTGTTCCTACCATGGAGCTTGTGATCTGGGTCACCAGTTTCCATATCTATACAGTGGAGATAATTAGTACTGCCTAGGTCATAAGATTCTTTTCATGATTCATTGTGATAATGACTGTCCAGCACTTAGCACAATGCCTGGCACATAGCAAGCCCTAAAACATTAGGTGGTTATTATTATAATAATCATTTTCACTTCTTAGGATTGTCATGGAGGAAAAAAAATCACATGATTGATTTGGTACATTCTAGGGGTTTAAAAAATTATAGCTACTGTTTTATAGCTTTATATCCCTGAGTTGATCACAAACAAGAGGATTTGAGGTCATTTTCTTTTGTCATTTTCTCTTTTTTAAATTTTTTATTGAAATAATGAAAGACTCCTAGGCAAGTACAAAAATAGAATGTAGAATTTCAGGACCCTGTAGGTTTATGCTTTTTGCCAGATTTTGGAATTTTTCAGCTTTTATTTTCTTGAATATTTTTTAGGTTCCACACCCTTTCTCTTTTTCTGGGATCTGGATGACATGAATGTTATATCTTTTATTATTGTTGTAGGTGTCATTATTCTCTTCATGTTTTCCTTCAGTCTATTTTCTCTTTGTTGTTCAAAGAGGCTCAATTCTATTTACCTGTGTTCAATGATTCTTTCCTACCATCTGCATTTTGCTATTGATCCCATCCAGTGTATTTGTTTTATTATTTTATTTTTTCAACTTTATTTCTATTTGGTTCATTTTTATAACTTCTATTTCTTTGCTGAGATTTTTTCTTAATTCATTTGTTTCAAGAGTCTTCATAATTGCTTGTTGAAGCATTTAATCATATTTGCTTTCAAATACATATCAGATAATTACAATATCTGAGCCATGTTGGTGTTGGCATCTGTTGATTGTTTTTACTCATTCAAGTTGTGATTTTCTGGTTCTTGATATGATGAATGGTTTTTTATTATATCCTGAATATTTCTAGTATTTTGTTATGAGACACTGGTTCCTATTTAAATCTTGTATTTTAGCAGTCAACCCAGTTATGTTTAATGTGCAGGTGTTTTTGTTTTTTGGTGACCTTGACAGTTTTGAGGAGGAGGATCAGTTAGGTACTTTAGAGAATACCCATCAATTTTAATGTGGCTGTACCATTTAATGAGGGTTTCAGTTCCTCTACATCCTCACCAATACTTATTATTTTCTGTGCTTTTAAAAGTAATAGCCATTATAATGTGTGAAGTGGTATTTCACTGTGGTTTTAATATGAATTTCCCTAATGATTAGTGATGTTGAGAATCTTTTCATATAATTCATTGCCACTTGTATATCTTCTTTGAAGAAATGTTTATTTAAATACTTTGTCCTTGGGGCGCCTGGGTCCTTCAGTCATTAAAAGCTTGCTTTCGACTCAGGTCATGATCCCAGGGTCCTGGAATTGAGCCCCACATCAGTCTCCTTGCTCAGCAGGAAGCCTGCTTCCCCCTCTCCCACTTCCCCTGCTTGGGTACCCTCTCTCACTGCCTCTCTCTCTCTGTCAAATGAATAAATAAATAAAATCTTTAAAAATAAAAAAAAATCCTTTGCCCATTTTTGCATTGGGATGTTGTTGAAAAGTTCTTTGTATATTCTGTATATTAATCCCTTATCCTAGATCTATGATTTGCAAATATTTTCCCCCATTCCATGGATTGCCTTTTAACTCTATTGATGTTATCTTTAATGCACAAAAGTTTTAAGTTTTGATGAAATCCAATTTATTTACATATTCTTTTGTTGCTTGTGCATTTGGTGTCATATCCAAGAAATCATTGCCAAAGCCAATGTCGTGGAGATTTTCCCTTATGTTTTCTTCTACAAGAGTTATGACTTCAGCTTTTAAACTTAGGCATTTGATCCATTTTGTGTTAATTTTTGTATATGATGTAAGATATGGGTCCTGGTTTATTCTTCTGCATGGTGGATATCCAATTTTTCCAACACCATTTGTTGAAGACTGTGCTTTCCCAGTTGAATGATTTCAACACTTGAAAATTTTGACCATTTTTGCAAAGGTGTATTTTTGAGCTCTTTATTTTATTTTATTGGTCTATGTGTCTGTCTTTATGCCATTTTCACACTGTTTTGATTATTCTAGCTTCATAATAAATTTTGATATCAGGAAATAGGAATCTTCCAAAAGTGTTCTTCCTTTTCAAGATTGTTGGTCAAGATCCCTTGAGATTGCATATGGAATTTAGGATGAGTTTTTCTATTTCTACAAAACCATATTTTGGATTTTGACAGGGATTTAATTAAATCTGTAGATTGCTTTGAGTAGTATTGACATCTTAACAATATTGATTCTTCCAGTTTGTGAACGTGGGATGTCCTTCCATTTATTTGTCATTAATTCTTTTAGCAATGTTTTATAGTTTACAGTGTACAAATCTCTCACCTTCCTCGCTAAGTTTATTTATTTTTTATTTATTTTAGGGGTAGAATTTAATGATTATCACTTGCATATAACACCCAGTGCCCATTACATCAAGTGCCGTTCTTAAGGCTCATCACCAAATTATCCCTTTCCCCTACTGACCTAACCTCCAGCAACCCTAGAGCTCAGCATCTCATGGTTTGCCTCCCTCTCAATTTTTGTCTTATTTTATTTTTCCTTTCCTTCCCCTAAGTTCATCTGTTTCGTTTCTTAAATTCCACACATGAGTGAAATCATATGGTATTTTTCTTTCTCTGACTGATTTTGCTTAGCTAATACCCTCTAGTTTCATCCATTTGCAAAGGCAAATGACAAGATTTCAGTCTTTTTGATTGCTGAGTAATATTCCATTATATATGTGTGTGTGTGTGTGTGTGTGTGTGTGTGTGTGTGTATGTATATATATATATACATACACATTTTATATACACCCCATCTTTATCTATTCATCTGTCGATAGATATCTGGGGTCTTTTCATAGTTTGGCTATTGTGAACATTGCTGCTATAAACATTGGAGTGCATGTACCCCTTCAAATCACTATGTTTGTATCCTTTGGATAAATATTTAGTATTGCAATTGCAGGGTTGTAGGGTAGCTCTACTTTTAACTTTTTGGGGGAACCTCCATACTGTTTTCCAGAGTGGCTATACCAGTCTGTTTTCCCACCAACAGTGTAAGAGGGTTCCCCTTACTCCACATCCTTACCAACATTTGTTGTTTCCTGCGTTGCTCATTTTAGCCATCCTGACTGGTATGAGGTAGTATCTCATTGTGCTTTTGATTTGTATTTCCCTAATACCAAATGATGTTGAGTGTTTTTTCATGTGTCTTTGGGCCATTTGTATGCCTTCTTTGGAGAAATATCTATTCATGTCTTCTGTCCATTTCTTGACTGGATTGTTTTTTGGTGGTTGAGTTTGGTAAGTTCTTTATAGATTCTGGATACTAGCCCTTTATCTGATAAGATACTTGCAAATATCTTCTCCCATTCTGTAGGTTGTTTTTTAGTTTTGTTGACTTTTTTCTTTTGCTCTGCAAAAGCTTTTTATCTTGATGAAGTCCTGATAGTTTATTTTGCTTTTGTTTCCCTTGCTTTTGGAGATGTATCTTGAAAGAAGTTGCTGTGGATGATGTTGAAGAGATTCCTGCCTATGTTCTCCTCTAGGGTTTTTATGGATTCCTGTCATATTGAGGTCTTTCATCCATTTTGAGTTTATCTTTGTGTGTGGTATAAAAGAGTGGTCAAGTTTCATTCTTCTGTACATAGTTGTCCAGTTTTCCCAGCACCATTTATTGAAGAGACTGTCTTTTTTTCCACTGGATATTTTTTCCTGCTTTGTCAAAAATTATTTGACCATAGAGTTGCAGGTCCATATCTGGACTCTCTACTCCGTTCCATTGGTCTATGTATCTGTTTTTCTGTCAGTACCATGCTGTCTTGGTGAACACAGCTTTGTGATAAAGCTTGAAATTGTGCAACATAATGCCTCCAGCTTTGTTTTTATTTTTCAACATTTCCTTGGCAATTTGGGGTCTTTTCTGGTTCCATACAAATTTTAGGATTGTTTGTTCCAGCACTTTGAAAAATGACCATGGTATTTTGATTGGGATGGCATTGAAAGTATAGATTGTTCTGGGCAGCATAGACATTTTAACAATGTTTATTCTTCCAATCCATGAGCATGGAATATTTTTCCATCTTTTTGTGTCTTCTTCAATTCTTTTCACGAGTGTTCTGTAGTTCCTCAAGTATAGATCCCTTACTTCTTTGGTTAGGTTTATTACAAGGTATCGTATGATTTTGGGTGCTATTGTAAATGGAATCAATTCTCTAATTTCCCTTTCTACACTTCATTGTTAGTGTATAAGAAAGCAACTGATTTCTGTGCATTGGTTTTGTATCCTGCCACATTACTGAATTGCTATATGAGTTTTACTAGTTTGGGGGCAGAGTCTTTTGGGTTTTCCACATAAAGTATCATGTAATTGTCTTTTTTTGTAGTGTCTTTGTTTGGATTTGAACAGGGTATTGCCAACCTTGAGGAATAAGTTTGGAAATGTCCCTTTCTCTCCAATTTTTTGGAATAGTTTGAGAATGATAGGTATTTAGTCTTCTTTAAGTGTTTGGTAGAATTTGCCTGTGATGCCATCTGGTCCTGGCATTTGGTTTGTTGGGAGGTTTGATTATTGGTTCAATTTCATTACTAATAATTACTGTGTTCAGATATTCTATTACCTCATGATTTAGTCTTAGAAGATTATATGTTGCTATGCAATTATCTGTTTCTTCTAGGTTGTCCAATTAGTTGGCATATAGTCATTTGTGTTATTGTCTTATAACTTCTTGCATTTCTGTGGTGTCAGTTGTAACTTCTCTTTCATTCCTAATTTTATTTATTTAGGCTCTTTATTTTTCCTTGATTAGTCTGGCTAAAATTTTATCAATTTTTTTCAAAGAAGCAGGTTTTAGTTTCCTTGAACTTTTCTACTTTTTGTCTCTGTTTTATTTTTTTTAAAAAAGATTTTATTTAATTATTTGACAGAGAGAGAGTACAAGCAGGGGGAGGGAGAAACAGGGCTTCAGTTGAGCAGAGAGCTTGAAGTAAGGCTCAATCCCAGGGCCCTGGGATCATGACCTGAGCAAAAGGCAGTTGTTTAACCAACTGAGCTAGCCAGGTGCCCCTTGTCTCTATTTTATTAATTACTGTTTTTTTTAAGAAAGAAATCACAAGTAGGCAGAGAAGCAGGCAGAGAGAGAGGGGGAAGCAGGCTCCCTGCTGTGCAGAGAGCCCGATGTGGGGCTTGATCCCAGGACCCCGAGATCATGACCTGAGCTGAAGGCAGAGGCCCAACCCACTGAGCCACCTAGGCACCCCTTAATTCCTGTTTTGATCTTCATTATTTCCTTCCTTCTACTAAACTTAGGCTTTTGTTCTTCTTTTTCTAGTTCCTTTAGTGTAAGGTTAGATTGTTTATTTGGGACTTTTTAAATTTCTTGACGTAGGCCTATATTGGTACAAACTTCCCTCTTAAGACCACTTATGCTGTGTCCCATAGATTTGGGAGTGTTGTGTTTTCATTTTCACCTGCCTCGGGTACTTTTCCCCCAGTTTTCTTTTTGTAATTGAGGTCAAATTTCATACTGCTATGATCAGGAAAGATGCTTGATAAGATTTACATCTTCTTAAATTTATTGAGACTTGTTTTATGGCCTGACATATGATCTGTCTTGGAGAATTTTCCATGTCCACTTGAGAAGAATGTGTATTCTGCTGTTTTTGGACAGATTGTTCTGTATATATTTAATTCATCTGGTTTTATGTGTCATGTAAGGCCAGTATTTCCTTATTAATTTTATGTATTGATGGTCTGTCCATTGATGTAAGTGGGGTATTAAGGACCCCTATTATTACTGTACTTCTTAATCCTTTTATCATTATGTAATGCCCTTTTCTACCTCTTATTGCAGCCTTAGTTTTCAGTATATATATATATATATATATATATATATATATATATATATATTGCTCCTCCAGCTTTCTTTTTGTTTCCATTTGCATGAAATATCTTTCTCCATTCCTTCATTCTCAGTTGTTTTGTGTCTTCAGATTAGAAGTGAGTCTCTTGTAGGCAGCATTTAAGTTTTATTTATTTTTTACCCATGTAACCACCCTATGTCATTTGATTGGAGTGTTTAGTCTATTTACATTAAAAGGAATTAATGTTAGGCATATATTTATTGCCATTTTGTTGTTTTCTGGTATTTTTTATAGTTCTCCATTCCTTTTTTTCTTCTCTTTTTCATTTCCCTTGTGAATGAAGACATTATCATTATATTTGAATTCCTTTCTCTTTGTGTTTATGTATCTATTGTATATTTTTGGTTTGATTTACCACAAGGTTCATATGTAACAAACTGTGTATATAGAAGTCTATTTTAAGTAGGCATTTACATATGTTTGAATGCATTCTAAAAGCACTACAGCTTTACTCCTTCTCACCATGCTTTATATTTTTGATGTCATATTTTACACCTTTTTGTATATCCCTTAACTAATTATTGTAGACATACTTGATTTATACTAATTTTGTTTTTTAATCTTCATACTTGTTTTGTAAGTAGTTGATGCACTATCTTTACTACGTTTGCCCTTTACCAGAGATAACTTTTCTTTCATAAATTTTATTATTTCTTCTTATATCCGATTTTTTCCACGTAAGTAAGTTTCCTTAATATTTCTTGTAAAGTCAGTTTAGTGGTGATGAACTCCTTTAAGCTTTTGCTTGTCTAGAACTCTATCTTCCCTTCAATTCTAAATAATAATATTGCAGGGTAGAGTATTCTTGGCTGTATAAATTTTTGTGTTTCAGCACTTTGAATATCTCATGCCCCTCTTTTCTGGCTTGCAAAGTTTCTGCTGAAAAAGAAACAGCTGAGAGTCTTATGAGATACCTTAATATATAGCTAATCGCTTTTATCTTCCTGCTTTTAATATCGTCTCTATTTTTAATATTTGACATTCTAATTATAATGTGTCTTGGTGTGGATTTCTTTGGGTTCATCTTCACTGGGAGTCTGGTTTCTGTCTGCTTCATTTTCCAGGTTATGAGGGTTTTTAAAAAAATTTTTTATTTTTTTTATAAACATATAATGTATTTTTATCCCCAGGGGTACATGTCTGTGAATCTCCAGGTTACACAATTCACAGCACTAACCATAGCACATACCCTCCCCAGTGTCCATTACCCCACCCCCCTCTCCCAACCCCCCTCCCCCAGCAACCCTCAGTTTGTTTTGTGAGATTTTTTTTTCTTTTTTAAAGATTTTATCTATTTACTTGACAGAGATCACAAGTAGGCAGAGAGGCAGGCAGAGAGAGGAGGAAGCAGGCTTCCCGCTGAGCAGAGAGCCCAATGAGGGGTTCGATCCCAGGACGCTGGGATCATGACCTGAGCTGAAGGCAGAGGCTTAACCCACTGAGCCACCCAGGCACCCCTGTTTTGTGAGATTAAGAGTCACTTAAGGTTTGTCTCCCTCCGGATCCCATCTTGTTTCTTTTATTATTTTCCTACCCCCCAAACCCCCATGTTGCATCTCCACTTCCTCATATCAGGGAGATCATTTGATAGTTGTCTTTCTCTGATTGACTTATTTCACTAAGCATGATACCCCCTAGTTTCATCCACGTCGTTGCAAATTGCAAGATTTCATTTCTTTTGATGGCTGCATAGTATTCCACGGTGTATATATACCACTTCTTCTTGATCCATTCATCTGTTGATGGACATCTAGGTTCTTTCCATAGTTTGGCTATTGTGGACATTGCTGCTATAAACATTCGAGTGCACGTGCCCCTTCGGATCACTACGTTTGTATCTTTAGGGTAAATACCCAGTAGTGCAATTGCGGGGTCATAGAGTAGTTCTATTTTAAACTTTTTGAGGAACCTCCATGCTGTTTTCCAGAGTTGTTGCACCAGCTCGCATTCCCACCAACAGTGTAGGAGGGTTCCCCTTTCTCCACATCCTCGCCAGCATCTGTCATTTCCTGACTTGTTAATTTTAGCCATTGTGACTGGTGTGAGGTGGTATCTCACTGTGGTTTTGATTTGTATTTCCCTGATGCTGAGTGATGTGGAGCACTTTTTCATGTGTCTGTTGGCCATCTGGATGTCATCTTTGCAGAAATGTCTGTTCCTGTCCTCTGCCCATTTCTTGATTGGATTATTTATTCTTTGGGTATTGAGTTTGATAAGTTCATTATAGATTTTGGACACTAGCCCTTTATCTGATATGTCATTTGCAAATATCTTCTCCCATTCTGTCAGTTGTCTTTTAGTTTTGTTAACGGTTTCCTTTGCTGTGCAAAACTTTTGATCTTGATGAAATCCCAATAGTTCATTTTTGCTCTTGCTTCCCGTGCCTTTGGTGATGTTCCTAGGAAGACGTTGCTGAGGCTGAGGTCAAAGAGGTTGCTGCCTGTGTTCTGCTCAAGGATTTTGATGGATTCCTTTCTCACATTGAGGTCCTTCATCCATTTTGAGTCCATTTTCATGTGTGGTGTAAGGAGATGGTCCAATTTCATTTTTCTGCAAGTGGCTGTCCAATTTTCCCAACACCATTTATTGAAGAGGCTGTCTTTTTTCCATTGGACATTCTTTCCTGCTTTATCGAAGATTAGTTGACCATAGAGTTGAGGGTCTATTTCTGGGCTCTCTATTCTGTTCCATTGATCTATGTGTCTATTTTTGTGCCAGTACCATACTGTC
>PISX010022595.1:0-31439 GCA_004024625.1 Mellivora capensis
GATCATGACCTGAGCCGAAGGCAGCTGCTTAACCAACTGAGCCACCCAGGCGTCCTGTCTCCCTTGTACTTTCAAGGGTGACAGAATCTTGCTTCCTGCCACATCATCTGTAAACTGTCCATCTTTCCTTGAAAAAAAAAAAAAGCTATACATAAGTTTTTTCTGTATACCTTTAGGGATTTACCTTATATCAGTTGGTATGTGCCCAAAATTACATTTTCCTGGGGACTGACTTCAAACTTAATTTAGCAGATTATTAAAATGTATGAAGTGATTTGCCCTGGTAAATTAATCTACTTTCTAAGGTAAATTTTATTCCAACCAAGGAGAAGTCACTTTAAGTAAATAAGACTACAGAATACTCAAAAGCATAGGGGCACCTGGGTGACTCAGTGGGTTAAGCCTCTGCCTTCGGCTCAGGTCAGGATCCCAGGGTCCTGGAATCGAGCCCGCATCTGGGATCTCTGCTCCGCAGGGAGCCTGCTTCCTCCCCCTCTCTGCCTGCCTTTCTGCCAACTTGTGATTTCTGTCTGTCAAATAAATAAATAAAATATTTTTAAAAAAGAATACTCAAAAGCATAAATACATACATATGCATATGCGGTGTATAGCTTAGGATACACTGTGAAGTATATAGTCACCAGATGACTGGGACCACAACAATAGATTTCACTGACTGCCAAAAGGCATCAGTGCATTTACACTCTATGAAAATAGCATCCGGGTGGTATTTCAAGGGCCTTTTTTTTTTTTTCCTATAAAACTTTTCCCTTTCTTATCTTAACAAATAGAATGGCACTTAATATGGGGTTGTTGAGTAGCAGAAAATGTTCAGGTTCACAATTGTGTCTCTTATTACTTTTTATCAATAGGCATTAGCATGACATTTTTCAAATTGGTATCCACAAGTTAAAAAAAAGTTTTTTCCTGATTATAAAGCAATGCCCATTCAAGGTTGAAAACTTTGGATGCTGACAAATGAGAAACCATCCATAATTGCTCAACTACAGTCCACGTCTAGATATAATTTGTTTTCATGACTTGGGATCATTCAGCTTTGTTTTCTATGTTTTCTATTTAACACCATAGAGGATTGTTCTTTCCCTTTTCCACTTTTTCCAAGTATTACAATAGACCCAAGGGATCTTACTTTATTCAGTGTGTTACAGTCATTTAAAGTTGCTAGTCTCTTTTGATTCTCAAATTGTTCCAAATTTGTCTAGTGAGAGCCCCTCTAAGCTGGTCCCTCTGTTCATGAGACATGATTTTATTAGTTCTCTTTTTAAAAAATTGTCATAAAATATGCATAAAATTTACTTAACTGTTTTTAACTGTGCAATGCCATATTGTTAAATCCCTTCCTATTGTTGTGCAGTTGTTCTCTGGGACTTTTTCATTTTGCAAAACTGAAACTCCACACTCATTAAACAACTCCTCATTTCCTCCTCCTCCAGCCTCTGACAACCACTATTATACTTTCTGTTTCTATGAATTTGACTATTCTAGAAATGTCATGTAAGTGGAATTATAGTAGTTGTCTTTTTTTTTAAGATTTTATTTATTTATTTGACAGGCAGAGATCACAAGTAGGCAGAGAGGCAGGCAGAGAGAGAGAGGAGGAAGCAGGTTCCCTGCTGAGCAGAGAGCCCGATGCGGGGCTCGATCCCAGGACCCTGAGATCATGACCCGAGCTGAAGGCAGAGGCTTCAACCCACTGAGCCACCCAGGCGCCCCAGTAATTGTCTTTTTGTGTGACGGCTTTTTTCACTTAGCACAATGTGTTCAAGGTTTATTCATGTTGTAGCATGTACCAGAATTTCCTTCCTTTTTAAGGCTAAATATTGCATGGTACATACATATTGTATCTTGCTTATCCATTCATCCATCAGTGGACTCTCAGATTGCTTCCACATTTCAGCTCTTGTGAATTCAATATGGGTGTACAACACGTAAATATTGTATATTATTATTTAGTATGTAAATAGCTCTTTGAGACCAATCATGCTTCCAGTTCTTCTATGTATATACTCAGAAATGAAATCGCTAGATCATTGGTAATTCTATATTTAATTTCGGGGGAAAGCACCTCATACTGTTTTCCATAGTGCTAACACCATTTTACATTCCCACTGACAGCACACCAGGCTTCCAATTTCTCCACATCGTCTCAACACTTTTTATTTTCTGGATTTTTAATAGCAGCTATCCTGATGGATGTCCCATTAATCTTTGAACATGCTATTGCATTCTGGTTCAGACGTTCTGGCTTACCTTGCCCCAGACATGGAATCAGTCATTTCTCTAAGAAGCCTTGCTTCTTTTAAGTGGGAACTGGAATTCTGAAATTAAGATCTGGGTGCTCAGTGTGCTTAGGGTATTGGAGTAGCATTTATATTAGGGTGTAATATTACTTCGAGATCCTTCCAGTATGCACAACTAGAAAATATATTTTTTAAAGTGATGAATTCACATCAACATCTCTAGTTCATATTTAACAGTAGAGGGTTTTTCTTATTTTATATTTGTATCTTTTCTTTTTACAATGAAATCTTGGTTCTTAATCATATGAATTATTTACTTACTTCATTAAAAAAGGTTTCAAAATTTCATTACTAACAGCAGTATGAATAATAAACGTGGTAAGAGAAATTTCCTTGCAGATCCTTTCATCCTTAATGTCAGTCCAAGTACTTTTTCTTTCTTTTATGTGGTTATATACCAACATCATCATTTGATTGATTAATTAGATATGCTTGTTTCTGTTTGTGTTCAATTTTAGGGCTTGATTCTGTTTTACCTTTTTCATTTTGTGAACATGTAAAACATTAACGTGATTCAAAATTAAAACCATATGCATAAACTTCCTATAAGTAACCATTTTTATTCACTTCTGGGTTATCATTCTTTTTTTTAACCCAACATAAGCAAATATATGCACATATATTCTCATTTCCCTCTTACACAAAAACCGATATACTATATATCCTGTTGCACTTCCTACTTTTTTCCCTTTAACAATACTTTCTGGAAATCATTTTATGATCATTCTTAGGGATGAGCCCCTTTCTTTTTTAGGACTGCATAGTAGTTTTTTAACTTTGTACTGGGTTGTTTCCAGTCTTTTGCTATTATAAATAATACCATAATAATTGCCCATATGCAGTTTTATATTTATTGAGTCATATCTTCAGAGTATAGTCTTCGAAGTGAAATGGTTGGGTGGTAGGGTAAATGCACAAGTTATCTCATTAGGCTTTGCTAAATTCTCCTCCATAGGAGCTATGCCATTTTACTGTCTGACCAAGTGATGTATGAGGATGTCTATCTCTTCACAACTTTGTCCACAGAATGTATTGCTAATGATTAAGTTTTTTAAAAAAAAATTTTTTTAGCCAATCTGGTAGGTGAGAAATGGCATCTCTGTGTGGCTTTATTTTTCATTTCTCTATTCTGAGTATGATTGAAGACTTAAGGGCTTTGCTTTCCTGTTTATGTGGACTTCCATTCATGCCTTTTGCCCATTTTTTAGTCTCATTTTAAAACCTGTTCTTCTCACCTTTTTTTAAAAGATTTTATTTATTTATTTGAGAGAGAGAATGAGAGATAGAGCATGAGAAGAGGGAGGGTCAGAGAGAGAAGCAGATTCCCCATGGAGTTGGGAGCCTGATGTGGGACTCCATCCCGGGACTCCGGGATCATGACCTGAGCTGAAGACAGTAGCTCAACCAACTGAGCCACCCAGGCGCCCCTTCTTCTCACCTTTTAAGAGTCCTTTACGTATTAGGGAGATTAGCTTTTTGGGTTATAAGTTGCAGATATTTCCCCCAGTTTATCATTTATCTTTTGACTTTTCTTATGTTTGTCATACACAATTTTTTGTGTGTGAAAAAAAACATCATTTGATTCACTGATCTTTTATAGCTTCTGGATTTTCAAGTCATAGTTAGAAAAGCTTTCTCCTAGAATTAGAATTTTTAAAATTATTTAAATACATGATTTTTGTTGTCACATAATAGTCTATTATCTCTTAATTTCCAAATTAGTGGGCATTAGTCTTTATCCTTTTTTTCTGGTAAAAATATAATTAAATATGTGACAAACATATTTGTGAATAACTTTGTTTGCTTCTACTCTTTCCTAGGTTGAAAGGTATGATGTTATTTAAATTTGATACGTGTTACCAAATTATTTCCAAGGTGGTACCAAGTTACACTCCCACCAACAGAGTTTAAGTTCTTACCTTCAACACCTTCAGGAACAATACATTTTAAAATTTAAAAACAAAACCGTGTTCTAATTTCATACATAAAACATTGCATCATTTTTTTCATTGCCTTTTATATTCATGAAGAACCACACTTTTTCATGTTTTTATTCCATACTTTTACTTCTCCTATATATTATGGATTCATGGCCTTTGCCACATAAAAATTGGCAATGTTTTTTCTTATTGATTTGTTTACCTGATCCTATTTGACAAGACAAGAAATGAGAGAGTCTTATGGCTAGGAACAAGAACACTCTGAGGGTTAGAAGACAAGACCTATGAGAAAGGTTAAAGGCCTATTCAGAAGACTTAATTTTTCAAAACGTAGCATGTTTTCTAGCTTCCACCAGGACACAACGGTACAGAAAAGGCTGGTGTTGCTTATTCTGAGTTGCTTTGGTAGATATGAAATTGTGGTCATGGCTTCCTCTCCCCTCCTGTTTCCATGCTTTTACAGGCTTCCAGAGACCTTAACCAGGCTGGACCTAAAAGGCAATGCCATCCAGGATATTGCTGAGAGGGAGCTCAAGGATCTGAAGAAACTTCAGGTTCTAAACCTTAGGAACAACAGGATTTCTGCCTTAGACCTCAAAGTCTTGGAGGGGTTGCCTCGCCTCAGACACCTGTATCTGGATGGAAATCCGTGGAATTGCACCTGCAGTCTCGTAAGAGTGAGGGAGATCCTGAAGGCCAAGGGCACAGATGTGAGGGGAGGACAATGTGCTGCACCAGCTGAACGACAAGGGGAGAGCTGGATGTCCTCCAAGAAGATCATGAGACAGTGTGAGCATCACTTACATCTGACGGAGAAAAACAAAGAAACCAAAAAGAAACCAAAACCAGAAGAGCACTCCACCATCAGAATCAACATTGATGATGATTATTATGATTATGAAATAGATTAAGTATGAGCTTTGTTTACAGTTTAGAAAAAGGTTTTCTTAAAATAGACTTCATTTTAGAGCAGTTTTAGGTTCACAGCAAAACTGAGAGCAAGATATAAAAATTTCCCATATGCCTCCTACTTCCACACATGCATGACCTCCCTGATCTCTACATTCCCCTTCAGAGCAGGACATTTATTACAATTGAAGAACCTGCATGGACACGTCATCATCACCTAACGTCCATAGTTTGCACCTGGGTTCGCTCCTGGCGGTGTGCATTCTGGGAATTTGGACAAATGTATGATGACATGTATCTATCACTGTATTATCACACAAAGTAGTTTCACTCCTTTAAAAATGCTCTGCATTCCAGGAAAAGTTTTATAGTGTTCAGTCTCTTAAGCAGAAATAGTCAATAAATTTAGATATGTAAGACTCTTTTTGTAAGTTGCTGTTTTGTTTTTTCTAAAAATGAACTGAGAGTTAAAGTAAGTTGAGGTGGGGGAGGAAAGGGAAAGGGACAGTGGTAAAAAGATGTGAGATTCCTTCCACTTAAAAAGTCATTTGTGTTTTATACTGAAATCTACACAAATAAAGATGCCAAGTAAAATTGCCATCTGGTTAACTTCCTGCAAATAGAGTAGTTCATTTTATCACATAAGGTGATGACTTCTGGGTATGAAGGTGGTGCTTGCAGTCCTACACTACAGGCTTTTGACTAAGCAATACAAAGAGACTCCAGGTTAAGCAGGAAAGAAAGTGTTGGAAAGATTGGGTCTAGCTCCCAAAATCAAAGGAAAAGCTGAAGAATCTGGAGAGAACTGGGATCAGAACTGCTCCAGGGCCCTTAGCAGAAGGACATAATGCAGAGGCCCTCAGCTTCTTCCAGGTTCTCTGTAGAATGAAGAGCTCCCACTATCATCAGTGTTGTCTTCTCTACATTTATATCTTTAGAAGGAGAGGCCAGTTGACCTAACTCTGGTCACATATTCACCCTTGGCTGGGAGAGTAGGTCTGGCCTGACAGTCTTACCAAGACTAAGGGGAAACAAAAAAAAAGGGAATTGTAAACTTTCCCTTTATATAGGGTGGATGTTCCTATCTGAGTTACATTTGGGGTTCCCTGCGTGGACCACAATCCCCACACCCCCTTCCCTTTGATGAATTGTATTCTTTTGAGAGTTGCCTGCCTAGGGATAGAGGTGTGACTATAGAATAATTTTTTCTATCTACTTATAAATATGATCTATTAGGATATAAATCTGAAACCCCATCTAAATTGGCTCCTTTTCTAAATGGTAAGAGTCATCTGTTGTATTTATTTATTTATTTATTTATTTATTTTTAAAGATTTTATTTATTTATTTGACAGTCAGAGCTCACAAGTAGGCAGAGAGGCAGGCAGAGAAGGAGGGAAGCAGGCTTCCCACTGAGCAGAGAGCCCGATGTGGGGCTCCATCCCAGGACCCAGGGATCATGACCTGAGCTGAAGGCAGAGGCTTAACCCACTGAGCCACCCAGGTGCCCCTGTTGTATTTATTTTTGAGAGTTTTCCACCAAAATGCTCCTAAAGGCAGAGAAAGTAAATAGTAGAGGTTGAACAGATGAGTAATAGGCCTACCAGAAACTTGAACTTTCTCTACAGTGTCATGTTTTCAAATTTTATGCAGAATTTGTATTATTGCTTTATGTCCACAATTTCTTCTCCCAAAATCTTTATGAAATGGACATTCTTTGAAAAGGAGCTTGATTTTCACTGTGGCTGTTAGTATTCCTTGACACACTGACAGGTATCCCAACCGCATAAAGCCCAGAAATACAGAAATAAAGGAACTCATAGATCACTTTTCTTGTTATTGTATGCTTTTCAACTCCTGTAATGTGTCAGACATACCATTCTAAGAAAAACTAATGATTTGTGATATATAATAGTTTTTGCCCACTACCTTTGCCTGGGGATTAATAGTCAGAATTCCCAAGCTATGAGGGCCTTGAGAAAGAATCTAGTCTTTTACAGATGTGAGAATGCAGTCTCAGAGGGGTGAGGTCAAGGTCAGGTTCATACACATAGAAAATGGCAGAACCAGTACTTGACTGCATCTGTTTTTTGTTTTTTGTTTTTTTAATTTCATCCAGTACTCCTACTACAGCATTTGCTGTTAAGATTCACTTAGGACACTCCACTCACAAACAATGTCCAGAACAGTAAAATGTTCCATTAGATATGTGAATTCATCTGCTTTGGTGACCATAACAAAATACCACAGGCTGGTATTTTCTCACAGTTCTAGAGGCTAGGAAGCCTAAGATTAAGATGTCATCAGCGTTGGTTTCTGGTGAGGCCCCTCTTCCTGGCTTGTAGACCACCGCCTTCTTGCTCACAAGGTCTTTCCTCATGTGTGTGTGGGCATGTGCACACTGGGAAAAAGTGAGAGAGATCTATGGTGTCTCTTCTTCTTCTTCTTCTTTTTTAAAGATCTTATTTATTATTTGACAGACAGAGATCACAAGTAGGCAGAGAAGCAGGCAGAGAGAGAAGGAAGCAGACTCCTTGCTGAGCAGACAGCCCAATGTGGGGCTCAATCTCAGGACCCTGGGATCATGACCTGAGCTGAAGGCAGAGGCTTTAACCCACTGAGCCACCCAGGCACCCCATTGTGTCTCTTCTTCTTATGAGGATACAAGTCCTATTGGATTAAGACCCCACCCTTATGACCTCATTTAATGTTAATTGCCTCCCTAAAAGTCTTATCTCCAAATACAATCACACTGGGGGTTAGGGCTTAACATAAGAAATGTGGGGGACACAATTCCGTCCATAACAGTATGTATATGTACGTATGTACGTATAATGCATGTATGTATCTACCCACCTACTTACACTATCTCAGTTTTGGGCTCTTGATTAAGTTTATTGATAAACTTACAAAAAAGAAATAAGAAAAAGGCAAAGGCAGGGGAGGACAAAGTAGAAAAGGATTAGGAAACTTTAAAGTCTTGTTATTACACATTTATACTTAGGTAAGAGTTTTTTAAAGATCAGGTATTTAGCTACTCTGAGAAGGACGCTAGAGGGCAACGTTGAGCTATAGGGCAGGTAAAACTTAGAAGAAAGATGAACTATAGACTGAGATGACGCTTCGTGATCCCCGAAGGCGGGTGTAGGTTGAGTGTCACTGGAGTAGGAGAAGGGGCCGTCATCTTGGGCACAAGGGTCCGTTTAATGCCTGAAAAAGAGGATTCGTTGGTAGTAGATAAGGAAAAGAGGAGATAAACTTCCTGAGACTAGGTTTTCCTGTGTTACCTCTTAGTGTCACTATGCCCTTATTTGTAAAGTGGGGACTGTAGTACTAGCTCCTTGCACCAATTCTTTCAAATTAAACTCATCTGAAAGAAAAACATTTTCTTAATTGCCCCCATAATTTGCAAATCTTCCTCCCTCTCCAAATGGAGACATTCATTGTTCTATACCCCAGATGCCAATCATACAGTGGCATATGTAAATGACGCCACCTGGGATTACAGAGTGGATAGCATGTGTCTCTTCTGAAAGTGTTTTTATTCTCTCACTGCTTTCCTTCTCTCATTTCAAAGCATGTCTGCTTAGACCTGCCAAAAGTCAGAACAGAACCACTGCCTGGTCATAACCCTCCCAGTGGCTGCTCCCTTGGTGATACAAATCCTGGTTGAAGTCTTTAAATTGTCCACTGTAAGGGCTTGATTTTTCTTAGACGAAAGACTAGTCTTCCACTCTGCCTTAGGAAAGGGAGTGAGAATAGCCAAAATGAATGAGTAACTGAAATGAATGATCTGAATAGAAGGCATGGATGCTCCTTTCTGGCACACACAGGGTCAAACATAGAAGTACTACTTTTATCAGGGTGGAGAGTCTCATTCAGGAGGATTCTTAGTTTCTACTTGGAAATGTTCAGAATGTATATAAACTTTAAAGAGTTTTTCCCTCACAGACATTATAACTTTCTGTTATCCCTTTTTAAAAAAAAGATTTTAGTTATTTATTTGACAGAGAGAGAGGGATCACAAGTAGGCAGAGAGGCAGACAGAGAGACAGAAGGGGGAGCAGGCTCCCTGCTGAGCAAAGAGCCCGATGCAGGGCTCAATCCCAGCATCCTGAGCCAAAGGCAGAGGCTTAATCCACTGAGACACCCAGGTGCCCCACTTTCTGTTATCCAATATATGTAATAGCAGGAACTATGGACTTGCCTTCTTGAGATGTGTAGGCTTTCTGCTAATGCCTTTGCAAACAGGCTCACAAGTCTCAAATTCTCTGCTTTGTTGCATCTCTGAGTCTCCTCCCTGACTTCATGTGCTTCAAGGACACCCTGGTTTTAGATAGAAAAGTTGTCTCTAAGGCTGATGCTCAAGAATTCTCCTTTTTCTAAAAAAGCCCTTAAAAAAAAAAAAGTCCTTCTTTTTCTCCAGTTGATCATTATGTCCCCTGATCAAATAATGTGCTGGTATTGAGGCTGTAACCAAAAATACTGGTCTCCTC
The DNA here is from genome assembly GCA_004024625.1 of Mellivora capensis. NCBI lineage: Eukaryota > Metazoa > Chordata > Mammalia > Carnivora > Mustelidae > Mellivora > Mellivora capensis. The sequence continues at coordinate 9,667 of PISX010022595.1, forward strand.
ATTATAAAACAACCATGCTGGGGGAGGGGGGGGTCAGTTGATATTTAATGCTTTCATGCCTTTTAAATACAGGCTGTATGGGTTTCACCAGCCCTTAATATCATTATTCTTTTTTTTTTTAAAGATTTTATTTATTTATTTGACAGAGAAAGATCACAAGTAGAGAGGCAGGCAGAGAGAGAGAGAGGGAAGCAGGCTCCCTGCTGAGCAGAGCAGAGCAGGGAGCCTGATGCGGGACTCGATCCCAGGACCCTGAGATCATGACCTGAGCCGAAAGCAGCGGCTTAACCCACTGAGCCACCCAGGCGCCCAATATCATTATTCTTTTAAAACTCTGCTGTACCAGAGGTCACTGCTCAGTTATATCACCATCATTTAGTCAATTAGATATTTTGCCCTTAGCCCAGAGTGCTTAAACAAATGTCCTCAAAAATGAAAAACTACCATCTTTACAAGTCAACCAGAAATTCAGTGGTTTTCCATCGTATAATGGTGTAGTGAATATTAAACATTGGATTCTTACCAGCTTATCAGTCTGAAACTTCAGGGAATAGTAAAAGTGTCCCAAAGCACAGTTTTTAAAGAATGAACTTTGTGGAACTGGTATCATCCTAGTAATAATAATGGATTATCTTAACAGTGTGATCCAGTAACATTACTAAGATTGTCTCTGAATTCTAAGATTGCCTTTATTCTATATGGTATGTGTTTTTGACAGGGAAGAGCTAGTATGATGGATTTCCCTACCTTTTTCTAAAATAGAATATTGTTTCGTATTCCTATAGGCTTTCATAAAACACTGTTTTTAAGAATCCAATGCAGAGGATTTTATTTAACAGCCACTATTCAACTTTGAAAACAGTCACTGACAGTTGCCCCTAGAGTGTTCTTATTCCAATTTATCTTGGTTTTAGAAAAATACCTAGGATATAGTTATTCCTTCCCACCTACTCTCTTTCCACAACACAAACCACCCACAAACTGCTAACCCGTGTTGGGTCATTCTTATTCAGATTTACAGTACTCATTTCTATTTTAGTATTAATTTACCAACCCCCCTTTTTAAAAAAGATTTCACAAATGCCACTGAAAACAACACTGTCTGATAGACAATAAATGTCCATGTATTATATGGAAAGTAGCTCATGATAATTATTCACTTGGAAATGTAATGAAATTTCAAAATGGATCCCTGTGTTACAGGCTATGTGTATTGTTAATTATAATCTATTCTACCAGATCATTTTACAAAGATTACCTCCTCCAAAGGCATCAAGTCAGCAGCAATGTTTGTAGAGACCCGTTTCTACATGGTCATCAGAATTTACCCTTGGTCTTTACTTTTTGCCAGTCTGGTGAGTGAAAAAACAGTATCTCGTTGTTTTGGTTTTCACTTTAAGGACTACTTGGGAGGTCGAGCACGTTTTTATATGTTTGTTAGCCTTTGCATTTCCTCTTCTTTTTTTTTAAATTTTATTTATTTATTTGACAGACAGAGATCACAAGTAGGCGGAGAGGCAGAGAGAGAGAGAGAGTGCGTTCCTCTTCTGTTAATGACCTATTCATCCACTTTACCCACTTAGAAAAAATTCAGGTCTTTGTCTTTTCATAAAAGCAATTTGTAGGATTTCTTCATTTAGTAGGTATATTACCTCTATTTTGCCGGATATATTATTAACATTTTCTCCAGGATCATTGCTTTTGTTTTGACTTGGTTTATGATGTTTTTTGTCTTATAAAAAATTTAACCTTTAGATAGTCAAATCGGCTCATCTTCTTTTTTAAAGATTTTATTTATTTATTTATTTATTTATTTGAGAGGGAGAGCGAGATTTCAGCTCAGGTCGCTCAGGAGAGCGAGAGCACAAGTGGGATGAGGGGCCGAGGGAGAAGCAGACTCCCTGCTGAGCAGGTGGGGGTTTGATCCTGAGATCATAACTTGAGCCAAAGGCTCATTTATGTGTGTGTGTGTGTATATATATATATATACATATATATATATATACATAATATGTATATACACTAAGATACATTTAGTGTATATATGTGTGTGTTTATACAATATGTGTATATGTGCATATATATAACATACACATAAGATATATATCTACTCTGTGGATAGCTATATAACCTGGTGACATATGTTTCAGTATTCTATGTTACTTAGAAGTTTTCTGTGTAACTCATAACAATTAATCAAGTAACCTGATCTAATATTATTTCCAACTGTAAAAGTTAACAAAGGATCTTGGAAATTCTCTTTAAAATGACATACTACAGATCATAGTGTTGACATACAAAGCTCATCAGAATTTATATAGTGCTAAATTGTTGAACATATAATTTTGCATTTTTCTTAATTTTAAACATTATGTAGGAGTAAATGTATCTGATCAATAACACAGAGCAAGAACTCAGTAAGTTCATGTTAACTAGCCTCTTTATAAGAAGACAAGTCTAGGGAATAATCTTACGGACTTTTTTAAAACCCATACTATCAGACAAGTAAGATTTACCTAAACATTTTGGGTGCTTATTTTTTGGATTTGGACCTAGCAATTTCTGTGAGAAAGGGACTTTTTTTTCCCTTTAAGAACCTAGTACAAGGGCGCCTGGGTGGCTCAGTGGGTTAAAGCCTCCGCCTTCAGCTCAGGTCATGATCCCAGGGTCCTGGGATCAAGTCCCGCATCGGGCTCTCTGCTCTGCAGGGAACCTGCTTCCCTTCCTCTCTCTCTGCCTGCTTCTCTGCCTACTTGTAATCTCTATCTGTCAAATAAATAAATAAAGTCTTTAAAAAAAAAAAGAACCTAGTACATAGTGTTGTTTTGTTTTGTTTTGTTTTCTGGGAATTCAAGGAAGATTAGACTTATGTATTTTATAGCCTGTAGAGACCAATCAGAATAAGGTTCCTTTTGTTTAAGTAATTTTGTAATCTAAGCCAGATTGGCCAATTCCTAATTTAAATGACCTAAGAGTACATATATGAGATGTTGTGGGCCTTAAATCTCTGTTGTAACTACTCAACTCTGCCATAGACAAGTCATAAAAAAAAATGGGTATGGTTGTGTTCTAATAAAATGTTTTAAAACCTGGTAGCAGGTGTATGGTTTATGACCCATAATGTAAGGAGTTTGGAAGTTGTCAGTCTGTTGTAACAGCAAATAAAAAAGCTGAACAAACTAAAAAATAAACCTTTTTTGATCTGTAGGAGGAGTGAGGTCGCAAGGCAGACTGCTGCTCCCCACGTTAGAGAGACGGGTGACTGCAGAGAATCGCAGTTCACTGGAGCAGAAAGTCTGGAGCAGAGACATCGGCAGGAACCACTGCTAAGGCAGAAAACCCCGGACTGTAATTGATAAATTGCTGGAGGCTCAAAGTGGACAACTCTGAGAATTAAAAACTCTGGGGAGTGGGATTGAGAAGGGCAGGGATGGGAGGTCTCCCACACTTGTGTACCTTTTACCTTCAGGAAGTCAAGGTTCAACAAGTCAACAAGGAAGGAACAAGGTTCTCAAGTGAACATTAGAGGCAAAAAACTTTTTGAAACTTTTGAAATATGCCACAACATTTTGTTCTTCTTAACAAGATGTGCTCCCAAGAGAAACTATTTCACCACATCTAAATTATTGGGATTTGTATCTGGTCTATGGGAAGGGACATACCCAACTCCAGCCCTGTCTAGCCATCCTGGCCCACAGAAGAGGGAGTGGGTTAGGGAACTGAAAACATTGGTGGGTTCACGGACGACAGACACAGCCTCACTAAGAGTTTGAGTCCTGATCATAGGATTACAGAACCCTTCCTGCTTCCCATCCTCTGCAACTCATTCACCACATTACTAAAAGACCGTTCACAGCAGTTGCTTTTCCCCAGTATATCATGTCCAATCCTCAAATAAAAATTACAGTGCATTCTAAAAGGCAAAAACAATGAACAGAACAAAACAAAACAAAACCAGTTTGAAGACAGAGAGAGCAGGCATCAGAACCAGATTGATATACAAGGAATGTTGATACATGACATATCAAAAATGTCATACACTTGGAATCACGCAGTATGTATGTCCCCATAATGTTGGGGACTTACTATCTTTCTGAGACTGTGAAATTCTTTCAGCATTTTTCTGTCCCTGGTAGGACTTGGGTGTTGGGAATTATGCTTAAGAAGCCCAAAATGTGTATTATATTTATATAAACCCCTAACATTCCTAGAAGTGTCACATTTACTACTTTTTTGGAAAATGACAAAATAAGAAATTCTTTAGAAAAGAGAGAAGTGCATAAACTTTGGATTGAATGGATATTCAATACCTAACAGGATATTATTATGTTTTCCTGTTATCCCAGAATTGTGGCAGAAAACAAAAGGCATCAAACCTACCTCCTCTTTAAAAAATGTTATTTTATTTAAATTCAATTAATTAACATAGAGTGTATTATTAGTTTCAGAGATAGAGTTCAGGGATTCATCAGTTGCATATTACACCCAGTGCTCATTACATCATATACTCTCCTTAATGTCCATCACCCAGTTACCCCATCCCCCCACCCACCTCAGTTTGTTTCCTACAGTTAAATATTCCTACGGTTATTTCATTTTTCTGATGGCTGAATAATATTCTATGGATGTATATACCACATCTTCTTTATCCATTCATCTGTTGGTAGACATCTGGGCTCTTTCCATAGTTTGGCTATTGTGGACATTGCTGTTAGAAGCATTGGGGTGCAGGAAAACTACCTCCTTCTAAGCACAGAGAAGTAGCCAGAATTTGAGAGCAACCACCAGACACTTCCATCCCCACCCCACTGAAAGATGCCAAAGAAGAAAAGTGGGAGCCCCCTCTCTACTCCCTTGCAGAGGTTGAACATTTATTTATTTATTTGAGAGAGAGTATGGGGCTTAATGTGGGGCTCCATGGGGAGCTTGATTCCATGACCCTGAGATCATGACCTGAGCTGAAATCAAGAGTCTGATGTTTAACCAACTGAGCCACCCAAGCACCCGGGGAGGCTGGTCATTTTTAAGCCAGGAGACCTGTTAATCTACCTCTGGTTACTCTTGGAGGCAAAAACCAAACACTTGAGGAGAGGAACCAGGATCTGCATATTGGGGGCTGTGGTGGGTACTATCAGATAGAGATGGGGCTAGAACCCCTTTGCTTAAGTTTGCAGCTCAAGGAAGTACAAAAGTTGTAGCCCACATGTGGCTGCAGACCTGGGAGTTGGCCATGGGGAGATGAGATTGATGGCTTTAATCTTGTCTGAAGTGGCAAACACTGGGGCTAGAGTAAGTCAGAGAAATGTAGCAGTGCGCGCGCGCGTGTGTGTGTGTGTGTGTGTGTGTGTAAAGGGATGTCCTTCGGAGTACATAGCCACATTTCTGGAGGACACTCGTGCCTGGGACCTTCCTTAGCAGAGCATCCTGGAATCACATAAACAACAGCACTGGTTAGTGAGGGAGAAGACTGCAGCCTTTCCTGGTCACTGCCTTTCCCATCTCCCTCTTTTTTGTCCATCACCAAGAAGCAAGTGCAGAGGACACTGAGAGAGGTAGAAGTATGTGAAGGGTGTGCCTGCTGCTTAGCCTACAGTTCCTCAGGCTGAACTGCCATACGGAAGAGAACTCTGAGATAGACATGAGATTCCAGTTTTAAAGTAAAGTGAAGTGAGTCTTAGGAAATGAGACTGGTTCAAAAAGTGACAATGATGGAAACATTAAGGTATGTAGCAAAGGTATTTCCCAGGGGAAAAGGGGCTTGAGAGAACAAGGAGTAGGTAGGCATTACACAAATGTAATTGTTTTATACATATTATACATATAACAGGTGATAATATTATACATACACCCACATGTACATTTTTTTTAAAGATTTTATTTATTCATTTGAGATGAGGGTAGAGGGAGAGAGAGCATAAGCATGGGGAGGGGCAAAGGAAGAAGGAGCACTCCCCACTGAGCAGGGAGCCTGACATGGGGCTCATCCAAGGACCCTGGGATCATGACTTGGGCTGAAGGTCATGTCGCTTAACCCACAGAGCCACCCAGGTGCCCCAACCCACATGTACATTTAATTCTTGAACAACCCCAGGGTTTGAATGGTGCAGTTCTACTCCTACGTAGATTTTTTTTTTAATATAGTACAGTACTGTAAAGGTACTTCTCTTCCTTATGATTTTCTTGATAACATTTTCTTTTTGTAGCTTACTTTTCTTTTGGGGCAATACAAATTATAATACATATAAAATACAAAATATGTGTTAATCAAGTGTTTATGTTACTGGTAAGGTTTTGGTCAACAGTAGGATGTTAGTAGTTAAGTTCTGGGGAGTCAGAAGTTATACTACAGTTTCTGGGTGGGGGGAAACAAGAGTTCTGGCACCCCTGAACCTCTACATTCTTCAAGGGTAAACTCTATATGAAAATGGAAAGTGCTATAAATAGAGCTGTGAAATTTACAGAGAGTGGTGAGATTTACAAGGACGAAGAAATAACTTCTGGGAGGAGATCAAGGGAATTTTCCTTGAGGATGTGGCAAGTGAGAGGATGCTTGGGAAATGGGGTGGGGCTTGGGGAATACTTACTTGGGAAGCAGAAATTGAGGAGAAGGGAAGGGAGCAAAAGGGGCAGAAGTGGGATAGGACAGCTGCAGGTAAATCCAGAACTGGCCTGGAGGAACACTTTGTAGTCCAGACTGGCTGGAACATGAGGCTGTGTGAAGGCGATGATGTGGCTACATCCTGTGGGACGTTTTCACCAAACATTGGTTACTCGGGTCCGTCATACTGGTAGTCAGTGGTCACTTGCTCAATGAAGAAAAGAATAAACTGACTGGATTGCCGGGCCGCGGAACCCACTTTTACGTGTTAGGCAATGGACAGGCAGTAAGGATTCCATTTTGAGGGGAATGATACAGGCCAAGTTGTCTCGAGAACATTACTAGCCATCCTCATTCACAGTTTGGGAAGAACTGACCTCAGGCACAAGGCTTGACCAAAGAAGCTCTCTAAGGGGCACGCTCCGGTCCTCGCACGCTTCCTTCTGTGGACCCTCGTTGGCCCTCAGCATCAACGCTGACAGCGGGCTTCCTTCTATTCCTAGATTGTTTCTGGCGTTTGTGATTTCTAATCCAGTTGGGCCACTTCTACTCCTTAGAAACCGTTTCTGGCGGGGCCATGAAAGTAGACAGTATAAGACTCCTAAGTCCCCGAGGGACGCGGGGCCTCTGAAATCGCCCGTTCCAACCTCCAAGACCTGTACCTTTCTGGGATCCTGCTGGCAAGGGTAGGTGGCGTCTGCACCTCGCCCTCCACACAACTAGGGGGTGTGCTTTGGTCTCGAGCCCGCTTACTTCGCAGGCGCTCGCCCTTCCTTGCCGCGCCGGGTTAGGCCACATCCTCGGACCCAGAGGCCGCGTCACAGTTTCGCACCGGCCAATCAGCACTGTCCATGTACTAACGGGGGCGGGGCTGCCGAGGCAGGAGGAAGATGGCGGCGGGGGCGAGGTGAGGTGTTGGCAGCAGAAAGGGGTTCGGGCGTGGGGGGCGGAGGAACGTGGAGCGATGGCCCGCGCCGGCCGCAGGGCTGGATAAAAGCCGACGCGCCGCGGGTGTAGGAGGGAGGGAGGTGAGGGCGCCCGGGCGCCACGAGAGTATGACGGGGCTGTACGAGTTGGTGTGGCGGGTGCTGCACGCTCTGCTCTGTCTGCACCGCACGCTCACCTCCTGGCTCCGCGTTCGGTTCGGCACCTGGAACTGGATCTGGCGGCGCTGCTGTCGCGCCGCCTCCGCCGCGGTCCTAGCGCCGCTCGGCTTCACGCTCCGCAAGCCCCCGGCTGCCGGCAGGAACCGCCGTCACCACCCGCACCCGCGCGGGAGGCCGGGCCTGGCCGCCTCCCACCCCCGGCTGCGGTGGCGCGCGGACGGCCGTTCCCTGGAGAAGCTGCCAGTGCATATGGGCTTGGTGGTCACCGAAGAGGAGCAGGAGCCCAGCTTCTCGGACATCGCGAGTCTCGTGGTGTGGTGTATGGCTGTAGGCATCTCCTACATTAGCGTCTACGACCACCAAGGTGAGGTCCGGCGCGGGTAGGGGGACCGGGGCATCTTCGACCGCCGGGACCGCACATCCGGCAGATGTATCCGGGGCGTGCCGCTCACAGCGGCGCTCCAGGCTCTTCCAGTTGCCAAGTCCCGAGGCCCTTAAGTGCATATTACGGTGCCAGCGCTTTCGAGGAAGGGAGAGAGGATTTACTAACACCTCCTAAGTCCCTCTATTCGATTCAGTCGTTTTCTATGCATCTAAAAACATTTCTTGTTCTTGACAATGCCCCGGTAAGGTAGATGGTATTTGTATACCCTTGTTTCCCAAAAGAGAGACCCGAGGATCGCCAGCATCTGTGCTTTCCCACGTACTTGCCCTTTTGTTGCACCGCAGTGTTTCTTCAGATTCCAGGAACCGCTCTTAAGTCCCTGTCGGGCTGTGAAGGGTAAGAGACGTAAGCTGAGGGGTTGGGGCCAGGTAGCAGTTGAACTGGGCCTGCGAGAAGTCTGTGAGACTGGATAGGCAAAAATGAAACTAATCACTTAGTCTTCAGAGTTCTGGGGGAAGTGTGCAGTCCTTGATCCTTAGTGGTTAACACAGTCCCTGAGAGGATAGTTCCCGTCCTTACGTTTGAGGAAGGGAATGAATTTCAGCATGGGGGATTTTGTTAAGTACGAGAATTTAACACTTACTGGGTAGCGACAAACCTTCAGCTCTGTGCTAAGCACATTCCTTGTGATTTTGCATTTGGCTCCGTGGACTGTCAGGCTTATGGGGAGTAGACAAATGCGTAGGTGGACAGGGTTAATCGCAAGAAGTGTTGAGAGTAAGTAAACACTATGAGATTGGGGGAGAGAAATTTCGAATGGAGGAACTTGAGATGTTCAGGCAGAGGAAATGGGCTTCCAGTGGGACATTATGAGTTGGAGATAAGGCTGAGGAAGGCTCTAAATGTCAGGCTTGAGTTCAGTTAGATCTTGAAAGCAGTGGAATATTTTTTAGAGACATAGGTGTCGTAACAATGATTTAGATGTACTGGTATGAAGGAAAGGAAACTAATATTTTATTCTCTGTTCAGTAATGTAAATTACTTGTATGCGCCACGGAAGCTACAGTTTGATTTTTTTCCTTAGACTCTTTCTCAGATAGGTGGGTGTCAATTGTGGGGTTTCGTCAGAAAGATAGGGTGAGGTCAGACAGTAACTCTTAGAGGGCAATAATCTTTAACCTGTCACCTTCCTTGCAGTCAGCAAGGAATTTGGTGACTCAGCCTGTCATCATCAAATGATTTAACCTGTAGGATAAAGTTTAATAGGGCCTGACATTTTATGGAACTTCCCAAAGAAGTCAGCAGACCAATAGAAATCACAAGACTCTTAGGAAGGGACACTATCATTGCTTAAACCGATGCAACACAAATACTGCCTGGGGAAAGAAGTGAACCAGAAATGGAAATTAGTTGAAGCCATTAAACAATGTGGTGGATTGACTTATAAGTGAATCCCTTACCTACAGTTGATTCTTTTCATGCAAGTACCTTTATATTCCAGAAGGGAAGGCAGATGTATAGCTAAACAGTTTAACTGTTTAGTTGGTGACTAAACAGTTTAGTTTAGTAGGTACAGTTGGTGACTAGTACCTACAAAGATTGTAATATTGCCACACTTCCTTGTTCCAGCAGTTCCTGTTAACGAATTGCTGATGTGGTTCAGAAATATCTTGTGTTACATTTGCTAAAAGAAAAATGATTGTTAATGAAAAGGAAGAAGTCAAGCTAACCAGGTATTGACAAAAAAACAGAAAGGAGGTTTGGTTTTGTTTTTAGATTTTATTTGAGAGAGAGAAGGAGCCAGAGAGCATTGGCAGGGGGAGGAGCCGAGGGAGAAGGAAAGGCAGACTCTCTGTTGAGCAGGGAGCTCAAGGAACAGGACCTGAGTAAAGAGATTTGCCTAACTTGTCTCTATGATTATAACTGAAGAAATGACCATAATTGGGATGGCAAAAAAACTGGAGTTTAGGGTCTTTGGGGTGCTGTGCTTGCCTGGGTCTCACTTGAAGTATGCTTAACTCCACGTCAGCCGGGTATGTATTGTTATCTTCAGTGATGGGACCTGTTCTTACTGCCCAGCTCTATTGGTGCCATGCGGAGACCTTGCTGTAGGGCAGTATTTTTCAAAATGTGGCCGAGGGACCATCTGAGAATGAGTCATTGGGGATGCTTATAAGAAATAGAGATTCAGGGGCCCCTGGGCAACTCAGTCGGTTAAGTGACTGCCTTTAGCTCAGGTCATGCTGGAATGGAGCCCCACATCAGGCTCCCTGTTCGGTGGGGAAGTCTGCTTCTTTCTCTCCCTCTCTCTGCCTGCCCTTCTCCCTATGCTTGTGCTGTTTCTGTCAAGTAAATAAATAAAATCTTAAAAAATAGAGATTGAACAGTTATAGATCAGACTGAATTAGGGGAGTGGGACCTGAGCATCTTTGTTTTTATCAGACTGTCTGTACACCGCCTATGTGCACTGAAGTTTGAGGCCTGCACACCAAATTGAGGGATACTCTGCTACTTACCTTACTTCAGATTATTCATTCTTCATGTTCCTTTTCATGAGGGAGGCAATCTGGATAGGGGCTTAATATTAGCATAAATTGGAGTGTTCCAGAATAAGGCATTGTCTTCTATGTGAAGAAATTAGCAACAGGAGAACAGAATTCTTTTGTGTTGCTCTTTCTGGTGTTAACTTCCATAGTTGTAAAGTTGTAAATCTGGACTACGTATCTTCTAAAATTGTTTTTGGGTACAGATTTCTCATACTGGCATTAAAAATGCCTGCCCAGTGTACTCCCAGCCTCCCCAACCTACTTCTCACTATCTTACATACCTTTTGCTGCATCCATGTTTAGGTTACTTGATGTTCCCTCTCACTGGAATGGCTCTTCTTTTTCTGACAAATGGCTGTCTACTAGTCAGAGGCTCTCATTGATCCTTGTAAGTCCATCCTTACTCACTATGATCTCTTATGTAGCCTGTCTTGACTCTTCCATTCTTTTATCTTGCTCTATCCTTGGATATCCTCAGAACTTTGTACATCTCTAAAGATATTTCTGTTCTAAAGTAGTAGTCATGTATGTGTGCCTGAATCATCTTACTAGATTGTAAGCGCCACAGATGTATCTATCCTTTTCATTTTTCTTCTCCTACAGTGTGTAGTTTGGTGTTGTACATGTAACTTGTTTCTCAGCATGAATACCCAGGACCCCTAAAATAATGGAGGGAAATGAACATAGTTTGCCCGAGTTGTATTTGGCACAGAGACACAGATGCTGTTGGGTGGTATGGCTTTACTAAGTACTTCTTGTTCTCCTCGTATTGAAATACAGAGTTGGAAGAAGTGTTCAAAGTCCAGTTGTATTGTGATTATATCTTGTTATAATGAGCAGTATATACTGGGGTGCTTCGTGGGGAAACTCATGTATGGGAGCATCTGTTCCCAGACTTCACCTTTGTGTACTTTTTGTCCTGTACAGAATTTCACATGTACCTTAGCATCTTGGAATGTCCTCTTTTTGTGCCACAGAGTTAGGCATCCAGCGAAAGGCTACCATCAATCCTTATAACGTCCACTCTGTTACTTTTAGGTAAGGTCTTGATTATTCAATCCCCAATTTTGCTGACTTTGAAAAGCCTTACTCTGCTTTTGTTAACGTTTGAAATGACCTCATTCTCTTGAGTACCCTTCTGTTTAGCCACAGTACTGGACCCATGTATGAAAATAAACCTTGGGGCGCCTGGGTGGCTCAGTAGGTTAAAGCCTCTGCCTTTGGCTCAGGTCATGGTCTCAGGGTCCTGGGATCGAGCCCTGCATCGGGCTCTCTGCTCAGTGGGGAGCCTGCTTCCCCTCCTCTCACTGCCTGCCTCTCTGCCTACTTGTGATCGCTGTCAAATAAATAAATAAATAAAATTAAAAAAAATAAACCTTTACTTAATAGGAATAATTAGTCTTTGTTGAACTCTTACTATGTACCAGATACTATGCAAAGAAGTGCATTAAATCCTTAGCAGTTTTACACATCAAGTAACTGACACTTAGAAAGCCAAGCACCCATATCTAGTAAGGAGCAGCTCTAGAATTGGAACTAGATTTTCTTGTAGAGGTTTTGTACTTAACTGTTTTGCTATACTGACCTCCACTGGTAAGAGAATAATAGTATAGTTATATTATAATTAGTATAGTTATATATATATATATATATATAACTACATATATATATGTAGTTATATATATATATAAATAGTATAGTTATATTATAATTAGTATAATATAGTCACTATTTAGTATTATTCCTGATTATGTTGGGTCATCTTAAAGCCTTGATTAAAGTGGTACTTATCTACAGGTAATAGAAATAATTTGTAATGTATTTGAAGGCAAATAGAATTTTCTTCATACCACTAATACAGAGGTTAATCCTATGAATTATAGGACATACTTTCTTAATCAACCAAATTTAATTTTATGGGACTTCTGCTCTGTGTTGAATTCTTTGTCAGGTAAGCAGAGTATGTCTTCTCATTTTTAAAATGTGCACCCAGAGGTTGAGAAATCCCGTGTGGTTTGTTAATCACACACGTCTCTCCTTCTGAAGAGCTGGGCTGGGAAGCACAGCACTTGTCACATTTGCTGTGCCGCAGTCACAGGTCTCTTCCCTTGCTACAGTGTGCTCATTCCAATGACGTATCCTGGGGCTCTCCCTTAAAGTAAAATTGTTTAATGGCGTATAAGATTTATTTTGTTACGACTACTTTAGTCATGTAAAATTTTAATGGTAGTTTTTAAAAATTTTAAATTTTTAAAATTTTAAAATTGCTTCATAAGTATATGTTTTTTTCTCTGAAGATTGCTTCTGATAGGGTAATTGGGTTGTTAGAAAAATTAAATGAGGGTAACCACTAGGTCACTTACGTGTCTAGTTTAAAAGGACAAAAGGCCACTTTGAAGGATGGACACTTGGGACGCCTGGGCGGCTCAGTTGGTTGAAGGATGGACACTAACTAATTCCATAGCTGGTTATGCTTTATAATTAGGACAGATTATTTTAGTGTTTATCCCACTTTTCTCTCTTCCCTTCCCTTGTGTTTTTTTTTTAAGGTTTTATTTATTTATTTGACAGAGCACAAGCAGAGGGAGCCAAGCAGGGAGCCCCATGTGGGACTTGATCCCAGGACCCTGCCTTGTAAATACCTGCTGTAGGTGTTTCTTGAAATCTGTTTCTACAGAAGGGAGGGAATAACCATGGTAAAAATTCTAATTTCAGATTTAAAAGAAGATACATTAAATAGGTGCTTTAAAAGTCTCATTTTATGGAATTGATTATTCATTTCACATAAATTTTAAAAAAGAAGCAGTGTTTAAGGAATACAGATAAGATTTGCTGAGTGAATACTTGTCTAATTAAGCTCCTTCTTAGGGGCGCCTGGATGGTTCAGTGGGTTAAAGCGTCTGCCTTCGGCTCAGGTCATGATCCCAGGGATCTGGGATCGAGCCCCACATCGGGCTCTCTGCTCCATGGGGAGCCTGCTTCCTCCTCTCTCTCTGCCTGCCTCTCTGCCTACTTGTGATCTCTGTCTGTCAAATAAATAAATAAAATCTTTTAAAAAAAAAAACAACAAAATTTCTTATTTGGTTACCTTAATTTGAATAAAAGTACGTATGTCATGGTTGTATTACCCAGTTAATGTATGCATGCTTGAGTGAAAGTGTGGACTAAATATTGAAATCTATAATTCTAAAATGTCATTTTAATTAATACAGTAGAGATTTCGGGAAAACTACACTAAGGGTCCTGAATACAGTATATACTCTAATAGGTAGATAGAGCATGTAGAGCATACTTAATTCCACTCTCTTTGAAATATTTCTGTCTTGGCTTTGATGATATCATATATGCTTGTATTTCTTCCTGTCTTGCTCTGTTCCTTCTGAGCCTTCTGGCTTCTCTTCATTTGTTCCACTTCTAAATGTTGGGGTGTCCTAGAGTTTTGTGCTGCTTATATGTATATATGCCTTGTCATTCCCTCATTCATGCTATCTTCTAGGTCAAGGGTCAACCAGCTTTTTCTTAAAGGGTCAGCTAGTAAATATTTTAGGCTTAGTGGGTTAGAGGTCTCTGTTACAACTACTCAGTTCTGCCAGTGAGTCCAAAACTCAGTCATAAATGAGTGGTTGAGGCTGTGTTCCCATAGCAGTAGTTTGCTGACCCCTATCCAGATGATTTCTCCATTCTTATCACTTTAGATAGCCTTTAAATGCTCTTACCCAGATTTGTATCTCTAGTCCTGATCTCTCCCATAATTCCAGCTCCTATATCCAACTCACTGCCTAACTTTTATTTGACATCTCAGATACATAACATTTCCAGAACAATACTCTTGAATTTCCCCCCTACCCCAGACCTATCTCTCTCACAGTTTTTTTATCTTAAAAAATACTAGCACCTTCCAACCAATTGCTCAACTAAAAACTTAGACATCTTCTGTGAATCTCTTACATTATATTCCACCCGTAATGTATCAGCAGGCCTCCTTGGCCTTACTTCTAGAATATGTTTCAAATTGGACACTACTTTTGGTTGTCCATTACAGCCACCCCAGTTTGAGTTACTATTTTTCACCTGGATTATTGCTGCAGCCACCTGATAGATCTTCATTTATATTCAGGCCCCTATATAATCCATTCTTCACTCACCAGCAAGGTGATCTTTTTTGTTAACATCATTTAAAACCTGAATAAAACCTTCCAGCAGTTTTCTATTGTACTTGGAATGTTTTCTCAGCTCATTACTAAGGCCCACAGACCCTTTTGTATGACCCTTTTGCCTACATCTCTGTCTGACCTCATAAAATGTTTTTTGTTCCACTTAATTTCTATGTTCACCAGTTATACTGGTATTTTTCTTTTCCTTGAATATGATGAAAACCTAAATGCTGAGAGAATATGCAGTAGCTATATAGTAATGGTCTCAGTTTTGAAAGTACTGATTTTTGTATTTTGAGAGCTGAATAACATCAGCAAAGACTTTTTTGTTAAATAATGCAATTGTTATAATAATCACGAGATTAGCACCGAGGAAGAATACATGTTACACAAGTGAAAAAAAAATTGCATGATCCTATAAACCAGGATTACACATGCATGGGAACAAAGACTAAGAAATAGTAAAAACTGGAAGTGTTATGATGGTAAGGTTGGGGGCATTCAGTTCAGGGTGGATGGTTAGGGGACATTACCTTACCTTGTTGTCTATACTTTGAGCATTGTAAGTAGATTTGAATACTAGAATTTAAAATAGATATTTCTTAAGACTAAAAAGTTTACATTTGGCCCCCAAAGTGCACAGCTAATGTTTATCAAGAAATACCAAAAACAGTGTAGCCTTTCTGAGGTCCAGTACTCTTAGCATAATATTTTATTTCTTATTGAAATTATAAATTTTCATGGGTGTGTGTACATGTGAATCTGTGTGTTTTAAAAAATAGTTCTTCCACATATCTTTTCTATTTACAGGTAGTTTACACTTAGGAAGTTGAGAGTACATGAAATATACTTGTAGAGCAACAAAACATAATACAAAATTCTTTATTATTATAAAAACTTATTTTAGATTCCTAAATCATTCTTAAAGAATTTAAATAACTGTTAGCCCTGTGAAACCTTCTTAAAAGCCTTTTAAAAAGGAGCTCTAGTCCTAGTTTTTTCAAAAGATGTGGTTTATTTGTGAAAAGGCTAATTGTCTATATTTAATAGAGTTCAACTTTGGGGGAGGGGAATTCAGAATGTAATGGGTATATTAGTAAAGTGGGTTTAGCATTGTGTGTTTATCAATGTTAGAAATAGTTACTGAACTGAGTAAGTAGAATCCAAGAGACCTGGATTTCAAGCCAACGTTTTAAAGACTCTTAACTAACAAGGACAATTGCTTAATCTTTTTAGGTCTGTTTCTTCATCTGTAAAAAGATGGGATAAAACAATTATTTCATCTTATTACTATATGATTCTGTAAAGTGTGATTTTTCTCAAAAAGGTATTTGCAGTTGTTTTTCCCTTAGGTAGTCCCTTAGGTAAGTTATTTCTGAGTAATTATGGTCCCAATTTCCTTTTACATAAAATGACTTTTGTGATAGTTTCTTTTATTACAACATTTTGGCTTTCTTTTCTCTTCTTTTCTTTTTTTTTTATTATGTTGTTAGTCACCATACAGTACATCAGTAGTTTTTGATGTAGTGTTGCATGATTCATTGTTTGAGTGTAACACCCAGTGCTCCATGCAATACATACCCTCTTAATACCCATCACTGGACCAACCCATCCTCCCACCCCCTTTTGCTCTAAAACCCTCAGTTTGTTTATTGGAGTCCATGGTCTCTCATGGTTCATTCCCCGCCCCCCCCTTCATTTTCCCCTTCCTTCTCCTAATGTCCTCCATGCTATATCTTATGTTCCACAAATAAGTGAAACCATCTGATAAGTGACTTTCTCTGTTTGACTTATTTCACAACATTTTGGCTTCCATTGAGAGCCTGTGAAGGCAAAAATGATGAATTATGATATGAGAAAAAGAACTCCATAAGTATAAATACTTGCGTAATATCATACTATGATATTACCAGAGGAATTGCCTGTCTTAGTCAAAGGCAGTCTTACATCTTGTTGCATTTCTTGTATATCATGTGAAATATGTGTGGGTACACATTGAATCCTGAAGTTTTAAGTTGATAGTATTGCTTATAGGAAAGTGAGATGGGTGTGGTATATAATCAGGATTTCTGGAGGGGGCAAGCTATGAGGTATCAGAAATCATTTTGCTGATACTGTGCTTTGTCTGTATTTAGCACTTCTCAGAAGCAATACCTGTATATTTAATTTCTCCATCCAAATCAGCCAAGACAAAGGTTGAGTTTAAAATAACTTTATGAGCATCTTTATAAAAGATACTTTGTAACTGTGCCTCTGTATTCTTCCCTTTTAACAGAATTTCTGCCTGTGCACATTAAGGAAGTGCCTGCTTTTATTTTAAGAGGTTCCTGGAAACTTCTTAAAAATTCCATTCAGAGACATGTCCATTTAGGTTTTGTTGTTGGTGGCACTTTGTGCACTGATAATTCAGTTTATTAAGTAAACATTGAACTCCTGCTATGTGGAAGCTGCCTTAGGGGAAAAGAGATGAATAAGACACAAGTTCATAAGTAAGACTGCAATTCAGTAGGGGGATTAAGCTATAATTAGAATAAAAAGTAGAATATTTTCTATTGCAGAGTTTGAACAAAGTGTATATTTGGTGAGGGTGAATCCAAGGAGGAATGGGGCATATCTGGCTGGGGAATTGGAAAGGGCTTCTTGAGGGTAAGTGATATTTTAGCTGGCTTATGTAGAGTTTTAGTAGGCGTGGGTCTGGGAAGGTCACAAAGGATGGACGTTGGACTTACATCATATGTTTGGGGGGCCTTAAGGCAATTCTAATTTGCTGGGAGTAGCATACTACAGAGAAATAGTCATTTGTTTCATAAAATTATTTTTACCTACCTGTGTGGTAACATTGGCTGCAATTTTTTTTTTTTTAAGATTTTATTTATTTGTCAGAGAGAGAGGGCGAGCACAGTAGCAGGGTGAGCAGCAGGTGGTGGGAGCAGCAGGTGGGCAAGGAGCCCGATGCAGGACTTGATCCCAGGACATCAGGATCATGACCTGAGCTGAAGGCAGATGCTTAACTGACTGAGCCACCCAGGTATCCCTAGGCACAACTTAATGCTGGTCTGAGCAGTATGTTCTTAATACATTAACCATTTGGGTGGCCTTCAGAGATAATAAAATTGGAATATATCAGAGTTGAAGATGAACCCAACAATTAATCTAGTTGCCAACCTAGTAATACATGTTTGAAGGGGCAGGAAAACCCATTGGAAGGTGATTGTAATATTTTAAAGTTGTTGTTTTTTTTTTTTTTAAGATTTTATTTATTTATTTGTCAGACAGTGAGCACAGGCAGACAGAGTGGCAGGAAGAGGCAGAGGGAGAAGCAGACTCCCTGCTGAGCAAGGAGCCCGATGTGGGACTCGATCCCAGGACGCCGGGATCATGACCTGAGCCGAAGGCAGCTGCTTAACCAACTGAGCCACCCAGGCGTCCCTGATTGTAATATTTTAAAGAAGAGAATTGCTTGAAATAGTTGGGGACAAGGAACAAATGGAAATGGATATAGGAAATATTGCTGTAGGAGAGATATGGGTTTAGCATATTAGTAGGGCATTGGAGGTGGTAGTGAAAATCCTAGAGAGTAGAGAAGATGCTTGGGTAACTGGGTAGGTAGTGATGCCTTTATTAGAAATAGAACAACAAAGAGGGTTATGGCTTTTTTTTTTTCCTTTTAATTATATAAATAGCTTAACAACAGTTAAAATTTCAAATCACCCGTTGTCCCATCATCCTTATACATATACTGTTCTTATATTGTCTGTTCCCTTTAGGCCTTGTCCCTAAGTGCATATAAGTTTTACACTTATGGTGCTGTTCCATTAAAACAAAGAAACAAACAAACTTGATAGAAGTATTTGAGAACTAGCTTTAAAAGATAAGCTGCCAGGTTTTCGGTTTGTTCATTCCGATGTTTACAGAACTTCTAGGTAGAATTAGATATTTGAAAGAACTGGAATTGTTAACCAAATGCTAATCCTGTTTTTACTTCTAGGTAGAATTAGATATTTGAAAGAACTGGAATTGTTAACCAAATGCTAATCCTGTTTTTACTTAAAATTTTAATGTTTTGTTCATTGTGGATGTTTTTGCATTAAGTTGTTAAAGATACTGCATTAAGTTATTATTTATCTTAATAACTGAGTTTTTTGGTGCCCCCTTAAGTCTTGCCTCACTCATCTTACCCTTGTCCTGAGTGGTTGTAAAATCCTGTGGTGACTAGACTTAGAGAACAAGAAGCACATGGACAGAAAGAGAAAGTGGAGATAGGAATTCTAGGAGTAATCTCCAGTTACAGGTGGGAAGAGGAAACGGATGCAGTGAAAAGGGAGAAGGGGCCATTCAAGGAGTAGGTTGGGAGTAGAGCTAAGAAAGGGCATTCAGACATGCTGGGGTAAGGATAGAATTTTGAGAAGGAAGCAGGGTAGTCATTAATGGCAACACTTTAGAAAGATTGAGAAGGAAAGGTATAGATTGAGAAGAGGTGGTGATATTTTGGTAATAAAGAATACCACCCATTGATTTCAAGAGAGCAAGAGTTCCTATAGCATATTACCACTCTCATCTGGAAGCTAAGGCAAAGATGAGTGACTTGGTGAGAACTGAAGCATAGATCTTCAGAGTATCAAAGGAAGGGACCAGTGTGGTGTAAATAGACAAAAGCAAGGGTTCCTACTGGTAGGTTACTGTTGAAATGAATAATCTTAGCTCATGTGAGAAATAGATTTGTTTAACATTTTACTAAGTTCCATATGTCCTGGCAGGAGTGTTGTAGAGATTTTGCATTGTTTTTGATTTATACCTATTCATATACCATAATTTATACCTATGATATAGACCAAAGTGTGGTCTAAATTATCTTTTATTTGCATAAATAATTGGAAATCTTATACTAAGTCTGTATTATATAGTTGTTTTGAAGTATATGCCTTTGTGTCATACATGTGAATTTTGTGATTTACTTGAAGATGTTCATATCCTACACATCTCTGTTGTTGCACAAGTATTATTATACTAAACATTGTTTTTCAAATAGCTTCTGATATTAATCACCTACCTTTAAAAATTTTGGTTGTATTTGGGACTATTTTTTTTTTTTTTGTTTAATTTCACTCTGGGTATGGGTACTACTACACAATGTTTGCATTTATATTTCCTGGCTTTTGATCTTGTGATTGTGGGCTTTCATAAAGGAGCCACAACCTTAGCTCCTGCTCTCCCCCGTGTATGTTTTCTTACCTTTGGAAATCTTATTTCTCACTTCTTGTGTGTACCCCTGAAGAATTCTCCTAATTCTTCATGGGCCAGTTGAAATGTCATTTGCCCTAAAGAGGTCTTTTGAAGTCCCCCGGCCAGTCTCTGACCTGTTGTCTTCTTTCAGCAGACGTTTATTTGTTGTCTTCTCTGTGCCAGGCACTGTGCTGGCCCCCGTTGAGCAAAACAGTCAAGATCTAGATCTACCCACGTGGTACTTATAGGACGTCTTTTGAATGTCATTTCCTCATGTGTCTTAATCACTTTTTTGGTATCCCCTGCCTAAATATTCTGTCATCACCTCTCTAAAACAAAGCTTATTCTCCTTCAAACCTCTTCTCTGCTAGAATTTACCCACTTTAAAGAAAAGTTATTATTTTCTGTTCGCTAGGATTAAAGTCATGGAATTTTCTGTGTTCACCTCTAATTAACTCACGCTCTTCATTCTGTCAGTTCTTCTTTTATAATCAACTCCTTCCATTGCTTCATCAAGTTATGAGTGGGCTATTACAGTACTCTCCTGCCTGCCTTTCTCTGTAGTATTGTCAGGTTAATTTTCCTGAAGTTCTAAATTTCCACCATTACCACATTGCTTAGGAATTGTTGGTTACCTATTCGGCAGACACCATGAAGTGAAAATTAGGTCTGTCTCCTTTTTTCACATCCTTTGCACCAGCAACATTTGTCTGTCTTTGGAATTCAGGTTTTTTGTTTTTGTTTTTGTTTTTTCCGAAAAACAGTATTCTCATTTTTTTTTTTAAGTTTCTCAAGTCAGCTTAGCTCAAGTCTTGCTTATTTTACAAACCCTTTCTTTACTAAATAAAGGAGACTGCTTTTTTATCTTTGAATTGCTGTAACACATACACCAACAAGTTGACATGTGTATGCAGCAGATTCTGTGTAATTTTATATATATTTACAGTGTTCTCTCTCCCAGTTAGTCTTTGAAGTGCTTTAAAGTCAAATCTGACTGAGAGTACAGGGTAGGAACCCTTTAGATATAAGGTAAAAAAGCCACTGGCCATTGGAGAACTGCCCCTCTGAAAACAGCTAAAAACTTGTCACTTGTTTTTAGAGCTCTCTTCATTAGTTTTATATTAAACATATGTCACATAGTTCTTCTTCCTTCTCAATGACCTAATAGTAATTAAAAGTTTTAACTTTTCTGTGCATGGTTGAAGGATCATAGTTTTTTGTTTGTTTTTGTTTTTAAAGATTTTATTTATTTATTTGATGGAGAGAGATCACAAGTAGGCAGAGAGGCAGGCAGAGAGAGAGAGGAGGAAGCCCACTCCCTGCTGAGCAGAGAGCCCAATTCGGGGCTCCATCCCAGTACCCTGGGATCATGACCTGAGCTGAAGGCAGAGGCTTTAACCCACTGAGCCACCCAGGTGCCCCAAACACAGTTTTATGTAGTATATTTTCTATGCTTTGTTTGAATTTACTAAATTCTGGTTCTGTTACTTTGTGTATTCTCTCTGCTTTTTACATAATTCATACTAGTTCGTCTTATCATTAAAAAAAAAAAACAACAAATAAAGGGGCGCCTGAGTGGCTTAGTTGATTAAGCATCTGCCTTTGGCTCAGGTCATGATCTCAGGGTCCTGGGATAGAGCCCCGCATTGGGCTCTCTGCTCAGCAGGGAGCCTGCTTCTCCCTCTCCCCCTGCCTGCCACTGTGCCTACTTGGATCTCTCTGTCAAATAAATAAATAAAATCTTTATTTAAAAAAAAAAAA